>CM062292.1:339975764-340221987 GCA_031216915.1 Pictodentalium vernedei | reverse complement strand
TAACGCGGGACAACGGACAGAATGCGATCAGTAAAGCTCCCACTGAGCTTCGCTCAGGTGAGCTAAAAAATATTTCTCATATTGCTGAATTCCAGCTGTCACAGGAAGTTCAAACATAAATCAAGTGACCTGATTTTTCTACAAATTTAAATCTGACTCTCTAAGGATACTGTGTAACAAATGTCAAAAGATTTTGACTGGTGGATCTGAACAAGAAGATTTTTAAAGAATTTCTCTCATATTGTTTGAATCTATAATTCAGACTAATAAGGAGCCCTTAAATAGCCTCACAAACTTGATTTGAACAAACTTGAATCTGACCCCCATGATGATGTATACAAAGTACAAACTTGAATCAGACCCCCATGAAGATGTATACAAAGTATCAAAAATGTCTGAGTGGTGAATGTCGAAAAAGGAGATTTTCAAGGAGTGTTCCACATATTGCACCAAGTTTAAATTCTTCCCCTCCAATTTACCCCATCCTCCACCAGGATGTTGTATAAGAAAATTTTTGACCTGTGGATTTGAAGAAGATATTCAAACTATATTCCTCACACTGCAATAACTTCACATGTGGGCTCCTTTATGGATATTCTCACTGGTGGTTCTTGCGAAGAAGATTTTTAAAGACGATTCCTCATATTACACAGAGGTGTCCCCATAGGGTTTCCATATATTAACCTAAGAACTTGTTTACAACAAAAATTCATCTGCCCTCCCCCCCACCCCACCCCCCACACACATGCATATTTCCACCCCTAAGTATGCTGTGCACCAAATATCCAAAGATTCAGACTGGCGGTTGTGCTTCTGGAAATCTAAAGTTAAAATTCAACCTCAAATTTAGAGTCCAAATATGACTTAATATTGAAGAAACCTACATCTGACCCCATAATGATGTTGTACACCAAATGATTCTGAGTGGTGGTTCTAAAGGATTTTTAAAGAGTAGTCCACCTTTTGTCAAGATTTGCAAAACCCATATGAATCCCAAATAGGAACATGGGGACATGATTTGAACAAACTACAATCTGCTCCCCCCATCCCCCCCCCCACCCCCCAACAATTATGTCACATACCAAGTAATAAAAGATTTTGACTGGTGGTACTGAAGAAGATTTTTAAAGAATGTTCCTAATACCTAATATTGCACTAAGTTAAAACTCGAGCCCAAATATGAACCAAGGGTTGTGATTTGAACAATATAACAAATATCAAAAAGATTCTGACTCTTGGATCTGAAGAAGATTTATTAAGATTATTCCTCATATTGCACTAAGGGCAAATTGGTTTGAACAAACTTACCCCCCCCCCCCCCCCCCCCCCCCAAACCCGTCCCCAAACACCCCATATGAATGTACTGCAAATATCAAAAGATTCTGACTATTGGTTCTGGATAAGAAGATTTTTTAAGAATATCTATCATAGTGAACTAAGTTAAAATTTGCACTGCAAGAGGAAACCCTGTGAATTGATTTCAACAAACTTTAATCTTACCTCCATTTTGGATACTGAACAACAAATATTAAAGGCTTCTGATTTGTGGTTCTTAAGAATATTTTGAAGACCTTTTCCAAAATGTGGGGTCTTGTATGTTTCAACACCAAATTTCTTACTAGTATCCAGTAAACAAACTGTTTGATATTGGTGGGACATCTATGAGACAGAAAACTCAATAAACTTTGTGTCACATTTGGGTTTGACTTCTCTTGCAGGCTCAACCACAAGATTGAGTTAACCCCAAAACTCTTTACCTCTTTTAATTCAAATTCTACCAACCCCCCTCCCCCACCCCACCCCCACCCCACACACACCGAAATTAGATTAACTATATTAACATGTAGATGCTGAATGTGACTTTACATCCTTCTTTAAACAATTTCATCAGGTGAGTGATTAAGGCCCTTGGGGCCTCTTGTTTTGCATATTCACTTAAAATCTAAAATAAATAAAATCACAGTGGACAGCATGTTTCTCAGCATTTCAGCACTGCTAGAATCCTGGGCATTTAAATCCTCTGACATGGACAACAGATTTATAAATATATGACTTCATTTATCTGTGATGTTAAACTAATCATAGATGTTGTATGACACTTTAAATCCTTCCTGAAACAACTTCATCAGGTGAGTGCTTTAGGACCCCCTGGGGCTGCTTGTATTTTCCTAATACTCGAAATTTTTTTGCCTTAAGAATTAATATTTTTTGGCGAAAAAAATAAATTGATTCTCAGGCACCTTGACATTGAAGTAAATGGCCTGCACTTGGGGTTTGTAGTGAAATGACAGTTGTAGCACGAAAATGAGAAACAATGAAAGCAAAGAGAGCATTGTTTTAAAGACTGAAAGTGAACTGATCCTATTATCCTTATGTGGAGGTGCCTGAATTTTTTTTTTATAACTTCAATCAAACACCTTCAAAACCCATTATGATGCAAAAAGAAAAAAAATACCCATATGACCTGGTGGGTTTGAAGAAGGAGATTTTTAAAGAAATTTCCTCATGCCACACAAAGTTAAAAAAATTTAGGTTGCTATAGGGAGCCCAAATATGGACACAGTGACTTGATTTAAACTAACTGGAATCTGACCCCACTAAGGATATCACAGACTAAATATTAAAAAGATTATGACTGGGAGATCTGAAAAAGGTTTTTAAACAATATTCCTCATATTGTACTAAGTTTTTAAAGAATATTCCTCTTGTGGCACTAACTTAAAATTTGGGCTCCCACAAGGCGCTCAAATATGACCCCAAGGACAAGATTTAATTAAAACTGAATCTGAACCTCCTAAGGATACTGCATATCAAAACATTTGGACTGGTAGATCTCATGAAGAATATCTTTAAAGATATTCCTCATATTTCACTAAGTTAAAGTTTTTGAGTTCCTCAAATTGCACCAAGTTAAAATTCAGGCTCTCATAGGGAGCCCAAATATAAACCCATGGACTTGTCTTGAACAAACTTGATTCTGCCTGCCCCCCCCCCCCCCCCCCCCCCCCCCCCCCCCCCCCCCTAGATGTTGTATACCAAACATGAAGGGATTCTGACAGTTGGAGCTGAAGAAGAAGATTTTTAAAGAAATTTACTCAAATTGTACAAAGTTAAACTTTGGGCTCCAATAAAGAGCCCAAATACTCACTCAGGGACCCGATTTGTACAAACTTTAATCTGACCCCCCTATAGATGTTGTATACCAAATATGAAAGCATTCTGACTGGTGGATCTGAAGAAGATTTTTAAAGAAATTTCCTCATATTTCACTAAGTTAAAATTCGGGCTCCTACAGGTAGCCCAATTATTAACACAGGGACTCGATTTGAACAAACTTGAATCTGACCCAATAGAGATGTTATATATACCAAATATCAAAAGATTCTAAAAGATGGTTTTGGAGAAGAAGATTTTTTTAATTAAAAAAAAAAAATTATGGGTGCTATCAGAGTAATGCCCCTTGTAGGGCCCCTTGCGGGCGTGGAAAGTTTATTTGTAAAAGTTCACGACGGATGACGACGGATGATGAATGGCAAGCGATAAGTTAAGGTCCCTTCGGTGAGCTAAAAAACAAAATGCGGTGTCAGAACAGGCAATCACCTCAAATTTAACTAAAATTCAGCAGTTTAGGAGGAGCTGGTGCAAACACCATGTTCACCGGATGACAGACGGTGAGTGGTCACTGTAACTCATCCTGACTTTCAATCAGGTGAGCTAAAAAAATAATTTGACAACTTGGTGTCAATAGTATCAACATTTAACTTTGGTTAGACATAAAAAAACATACATTTGCATACCAAAGATCACTTCATTCCAGTTGTTCTAATTGAAAATAACACATCAACCAAAACTGTCAATGTGCAGCAGCTCCAACTCAGGGTTCCCATGGATTGGCTTCTGAACAATTTTCTCAAAACTTTTAAAAACCACCCTTGGTTTCTAACCACTTCCAATTCTCTTCCTGACTCCTGTCCATTTGAGAATTAAAGGTAGAACAACTGAGTTTTAGTTATTTTGATTGTTTCCCACAAAACCAAGGCCTTAAATATTAAAGGGAAAGACAGCATCAAGATGCAGAAGCACGCATTATCTCCAGGCACCTCATTTCCATAGCATTCCTGCAAAATATGAGAAAGCAAAACACTACCTCTCACCACTACAACCCTGTGCTGTACATACCACCACCCCATCAAATTTTATTCCAAACAATTTTTGTGATGGAGATGACAGTGGTCTGATGAATACCAAGACTATCAAATAATTGGGGGTGCGGTGGCTCAGTTGGTAGAGGTGCAGGCTGCAAGCCGAGAGGTCCTCGGTTCGAATCCCACCTGCGGCAACCGCGTTGTGTCCTTGGGCAAGACACTTCACCCCGATTGCCTACATGGGGGGCACGATGACGCTGTGTACTGAGGCATACTGCACGTCGATGGTGCGCATGTCTTCAACCACTCTAACCCTGCCTGCGCAGCGGTACAGAGTTCAGAGTTACGATGTTGGAGAGCTGACAGCTGCTCGTCGTTGCTCGGTGGTTCTCTCCGGGTACTCCGGCTTCCTCCACCCGTAAAACTGTCACGTTTTTTTGTCACGGTCACGATTAGCCATTGTGCATAAGTATGTGACCTTAAACATCAATAAATAAATAAATAAATACTATCAAATAATTCATTAAAAGCTAAAGTAGGGAGGAATATTTAAAAAATAAAAAGAATATATAAAATTTTGACTTACTTTCAACAACAGATGACTTGAAATACAAGTGTTGTTTCATAACTACCCTCCTCTTTGAAGTATGACAACCAAGAGGGCAACTGCCATTGTGATTCTTTATGATCTCTTCCTATGATCTCTTCCACAGATACTTCTACTGTAAAGTTTGAATCTGAAATTAAATTTAAAAAGTAAAATTCCAGATTGTTAATACATGTTTTAAATATTAAGAACATTTCAGTGATTGAAAATTATAGTAATAATTCATAGTGTACAAACTCCCCAGTGTCACAACTGAACAATAATTATTGTTTGAATGGCTGATCAGAAGCAATACCACATTCAAAAATATCAACCTTATACTTTTCGATTTTTATGTTACTTCAAATTATTTAGATCTGAATGAACACAACCAATCTTCAAAACAAACAAGTCTCAAGAAATCCAACCTATATAAAACTACATTTCACAAAATTTCTGGGACAATTTGTGTGGGCAAATTACGATAATCCAATCAGTTTGCAAATGTTAATAAATGAGAGCTATTGCTGAAGGCATTCCCACCTACCACAGTGATGGCTCCATGAGGTACACATACAAAACAAAAGTGGCCTGCTATAATACAGATCTGCCCTCTCTGATAGTTTTCTTAGAAAAGATGCCAACAGCAAGATATATCAGAAAGAACAGACAGATGAAATAATTTGGGGATAATATAACCTATCTCCAGCAGTAATGTAGGTACATGCATAGTGGCTAATGATTTGTGTCAAGTTTCAATGCGATGAGAAAAAGATTTTATGAGGAAAATCTGTGCACATATATTCTGTTTTAATTGAAAGTTTTAAATGTGAAAACTCAGAAAGAAATATACCCAATTAATAGTGACCTTAGTTTGCCTCTGAAAACAGAAAAATGAACATTTGTGTAAAGTTTTACTACAATGAACTGAAAATTCAATGGATTACTTTCTGAAGACTTTTTCTTATAAAAAATTCAAAAGTGTCATGAACCCCTCCCCTCCCCCCCCCCCCAACCAATATTTAAAATTGAGGATAGGGAGTGTGGTGGCTGCATGAATACCATACTGAACTTCAAACTGGTACATCAAGGGTTCTATCCCTACTAGGGTTAACTACATTGTGTCCTTCAGCAAGGCACTTAATCCTGATTGATGTGGGGGCACAGTGGCTCTGTGCAATAAGGCTTATTGTGCATCGATGGCACACATGTCTTTGACCAATGGTAACCCTGCTTTCGTGGAGTCAGTACATTGGGGAATCTGACAGTTCCTTGCCATGGCTTGGTGGTTCTCCCTGGTTTCCTCCACACGTAAAATTGTCTGACACAAGGTGACCTAGCGGTCAATAGTGCCATTACACCCTAATAAAAATTTTTTTAAAAATTAAAAATAATTGGAAGTAGCTGCAGTATGTACAAGTCCATTGGATTGGTTACTGATTATGTGTGAACAGTCAATTTGACATTCAGAAAATTGTAGTAGTTATGCAAACAAGTAGATCTTAAATAAAGACAAGTGAATCCAATAGAAGTGAAGAAGGCCTCACACTGA
Source organism: Pictodentalium vernedei (assembly GCA_031216915.1). Classification (NCBI taxonomy): domain Eukaryota; kingdom Metazoa; phylum Mollusca; class Scaphopoda; order Dentaliida; family Dentaliidae; genus Pictodentalium; species Pictodentalium vernedei. The sequence goes on along the minus strand of CM062292.1, from coordinate 340,215,704 downwards.
CAAAGGTGGTTAATAAAAATAAAATTTTTCTATAAATTATTTTTTTCATTTTATACCTACCACATGGACAAAACCTGTGTAACTTCATTTACATCTCTGGTAAAAAAAAAATGCGCCAATTTAGTTGTCCTCCAGAGCTGAATCCCTGGAGAGACTGTAAATGTTAAAAAAAAACAAGAGGGCCCTTGGGGCCTGAGGCACTCACCTGACCAGAATTCTTTGAAGGAGGATTTAATTAGCATCTATGGCTAGTTAACACTACAGAGGAATGAAGTTATTTAATTATTTATATCTGCTGTCCATGTCAGATTTATTTTTTTCTAGTATTGGGATCCTACCACAGGAATAACGCCCTGGTTTCCAGTAATACAAAAGTAAGGAGTCCAAATATCAACCTAGGGACTTTGCTTGAACAAACTTCCCTCTACCCCTGTAGCCCCAGGATGCTGTAAATCAAATATCAATAGATTCTGGATGGTGGATCTGAAGAAGGAGATTTTTTTTAAAGATTATTTGTTATAATACACTAAGTTAAAATTTGGGTCCCCATAGGGACCCCAAATAAGAATCCAGGGACTTCATCTGAACAAACATGAATCTGAGCATGGCTGAGGTATTTTATACTAAGTTGCAAAACATTCTGAATGTTGTTTCTCAGGAAGATTTCAAAGAATATTCCTCTTTTGCACTAAGTTAAAATTAGGACTCCCACAGGGAACTCACCTCCCCCCCCCCCCCCTCCCCACACAGGATGTTGTGCACCAAATATAAAAAAATTGTGATTGGTGGTTTGGGAGAAGATTTTGATAACATTACCAATTTGGCACATGTTAAAATGCCCCCCCCCCCCCCCCTTGAAACCCAAATATCAACCCAGGGCCTGAACAAATGAATTGAATTGAATCTGAACCCTGGATGTTGTATGCCAAATATCAAAAGATTCTGATTGGATCTACGTAAGCAGATGTTTGAAGATTATTCCACATATTGGATTAAGTCAAAATTCTCCAATAGGGAGCTGAAATATTAAACCAGGGACTTGATTTTAACAAACTTGAATCTGATTATCCTAAGGGCAGTGTATACCATGTATCAAAAGGGTCTATCTGGGGGTTTCATAAAAAAAATTTTTTAAAGAATATTCCTCATATTGCTACAAGTAAAAATTTGGGTTCTAAAACGGAGCACAAATATTAATCAAAAGACTTGATTTGAACAAACTTGAATCTGACCCCCGTAAGGATGCTGTATACCATATATCAAAAGATTCTGACCAGTCAATCAGAAGATGAAGATTTTTAAAGATTAATCCCCCATATTGCACTATGTTAAAATTCCGCTTTCCTAGGCAGCCAAAGTATCAACCGATGGACTTGATTTGAAGAAACTTGAATCTGACTTCAATGAAGATTCTGTATCCCATATATCAAAAGATTTTAACTACTGGTTCTGGAGAAGATAGATGAGTTTTAAAGATTATTCCTAATTTTGGAGTAAGTTAAAATCCAGGCTCTAATAAGAGCTGGACTTTCGTCCGGTGCATACCCCCACGTGGTGTACCGCTTAGTGTGGGCATACCTATGACCAACAAATATCATTTATGAATATTCTCGTACGGATTGACAGACGGATGCACAGATGGACGGACACAATCCAGTATACCCCCCCCCCCCTCCCATTTTCTTCGAAAGTTTTCAAAAATTTCTGAGTCAAAAGGTATGATAAATTGTTTTGTTTGGTGTTTGGAAGTTTTATGCAATGAGGCAGAAGCCTTTGTCATAGGCAAACTGCATGCCATATTTCACTGAAATCTGATAACCCCAATCCAGTATGCCCACCCCACCCCCCCCCCCCCTCCCATTTTCTTTGAAAGTTTTCAACAATTTCCAACAATTTCTAAGTCAAAAGGTATGGTAAATTGTTTGGTGTTTGGAAGTTTTATACAATGAGGCAGAAGCCTTTGTCATAGGCAAACTGCATGCCATATTTCACCAAAATCCGATAACCCATACCTGAGATACAGGCTGAACAGACAAATAATGTCTATTTCCTACAATTTCTAAGTCAAAAAAGGGGGATAACTCTAAAAAGGAGAATGTGAAAAATAATGTTGAATCCTTTTTTTAAAGCCTATACCATAAGCAGTGTTCATGGCAAATTTCATTGCAATAGAACATTCGATACCCGAGATACAGGCTGAACAGACAAAATTTGGCTCGGACGGACACAATTTCTAAGTGAACAAGTAATAAAAAAAAAAAATCCTAAAAAAAAATAACTAGTGTGGGCATACATATGACCAACAAATATTATAAAAAATGATAATTTACTTAAGTTATGAATATTTTCAGACGGACGGACGGACAGACGGATGCACGGACGCATGTAATCCAGTATACCCCCATTTTCTTCGAAAGTGGGGGTATAATAAGGAACCCAAATATTAACCCAAAGACTTGATTTGAACAAACTTAGATCTGACCTCCCCAAGGATGCTGTATACCAAATTTCAAAAGATTCTGACTGGTGGATCTGAAGAAGATTTTTAAATATTATTTCCCCATAGGGAGCCCAAATTTTAACTGAGGGTCTTGCTCTGAACAAACTTGAATTGGACTGAGTGGATTTGAAAAAGATGATTTTTAAAGATTATTCCCCATACCCCATACTGCATTAAGATAAAATTCAGGGTCCCACAGAGAGCCGATTATTAACTGATGGACTTGATTAGAACAAAGTTGATACTGACCCCTGTAAAGATTCTGTATACCATATATCAAAATATTCTGCCTGGTGAATCTGAAGAAGAAGATTTTTGAAGATTATTCCCCATATTGCATTAAGTTAAATTCAGACTCCTGTACTGAGCCAATACATGAACCTGGAGGCTTAATTTCAACATGTCTGACCCCTATGTATGCTGTATACTAAATATCAAAAGATTCTAATCAGTAGTTCTGGGGAAAATTTTTTTCAAAGGATTTGCAAATATGACTCTGCACTTTTTGATGCCCCTACAGAATAGAAGGACATTACCAATGACAATTTTATTTACCATTCCATTGTACTGGTCCTAAGGATGCTTCATACAAAATAACAGTAATCTGTTCTGTGCAGTTTCAGAAATACAGGTGCTTGAAAATGTTTCAGTTTTTAGCTCTTGGGGGTCACACAGGGACACGGGAAATAATCTTTTTTTGCATGAATCAAGTATTTATAACTCAATAATACCATAAACTAAATCTGGTTCAAATCAGCTCATCAGTTCAGAAAATAGAAATTTCAGGCAGGGCAAAAAATCTTGCCTCTCTTGATATTACTAGCCCCATGACTTAATATTTAACAAGAAGATCATTTATAGGTATCATTACCTGATTACAACCCAGGCCACATGAATCATTAGTTAAACTGTATGCAAGCTGAGCTATTTAAAGTCGGAAGGAGCTAATGGTTGCATTAAAAGCCTGTATTTATATCAGTAGCCCAAGGACATCAATATTTAAGTAGAAGGTCATTTAAATGTTTAAGTAGAAGGTCATTTATAGGTCTCACTACCTGATTGCAATAGACATCATTACAAGTGAGCACACACAAATTGTTAGTTACACTGTACTCCAGCTGAGCTCTTTAGAGATGATTGGGGTTAATGCTGTCAGAAAACAGCAGTATTGATACTAGTAGCCACAGTAATTCAAAATTTAACAAGATCATTTATAGGTATCATTACCTCAATACGATAGACATTTAACAGGAAGACCATTTACAGGAATCATTACCAGATTGCAATAGAGTTCATTACAACCTAGTCCACAGCAATTATCAGTGAGTCCATAGTCCAGCAGAGCTCTTAGAGCTGATTGGGGCTAATGATCACAAAAAATGGCAGTATTGATATTAGTAGGCCCAGGACTTCAACATTTAATAAGAAGATCATTTATAGGTATCATTACCTCATTACAACCAACGTCATTACAACCCACCCCACATGTATTATTAGTTACGCTGTATTCCAGCTGAGCTCTTTAGAGCCAATTGGAGTTACTGTTCTAAAAAGTTGGGGTCCAAAGTCACAAAAAGAGGTAGTACTGGTATTAGTAGCACAAGGAATGAACATTTAACCGGTAGACCATTCATAGGTATCCTTAGTAGCAATATATACCATTAGAATATAGCACATATGAATTGTTAGTTACACTGTATTCCAGCCTACAGGAATTATCAGTGACTCCGTAGTCCAGCTGTGCTCTTTAGAGCTGATTGGGGTTAATGGTCTCAAAAAATGGCAGTATTGATATTAGTAAGTCCAGGACTTCGACATTTAACAAGGTTATCATTTATAGGTATCATTACCCCATTACAATAGACGTCATTACAACACAGCCCACATGAATTATTAGTTATACTGTATTCCAGCTGAGCTCTTTAGAGCCTATTGGAATTACTGTTCTAAAAAATGGCAGTATTGATATTAGTAGCCCCAGGACTTCAACATTTAACAAGATCATTTATAGGTGGCATTACCTCACTACAATAGACATGATTACAACCTAGCCAACACAAATTATTAATTACACTATATTCCAGGTGAGCTCTTTTAGAGCCAGTTGGGATCCAAGGTCACGGAAAAGGGCAGTATCCATATTAGTAGCCTAAGGACATGAAAATTTAACAGGAAGACCATTCATAGGTATCATTACCTGATTGCAATAGATGTCATTACAACCTAGCCCACAGGAATTATCAGGGACACTATATTCCAGCTGAGCTCTTTAGACCTGATTTGGGTTAATGGTCTCAAAAAATGGCAGTATTGATATTATTAGGCCCAGGACTTCAACATTTAACAAGAAGATCATTTATAGGTATCACTACCTCATCACAATAGACATGATTACAACCCAGCCAACACAAATTATTAGTTAGACTGTATTCCAGCTGAGCTCTTTAGAGCCAATTGGGGTCCATGGTCACAGAAAAGGGCAGTATTGATATTAGTAGGCTAAGGACATGAACATTTAACAGGAAGACCATTCATAGGTATCATTACCTGACTGCAATAGATGCCATTACAACCTAGCCCACGGAAATTATTAGTTACACTGTATTCCAGCTTAGCTCTATAGAGCCAATTGGGGTCCATGGTCACAGAAAAGGGCAGTATTGATATTAGTAGCCTAAGGACATGAACATTTAACAGGAAAACCATTCATAGGTATCATTACCTGATTGCAATAGATGTCATTACAACCTAGCCCACAGTAATTATCAGTGACACTGTATTCCAGCTGAGCTCTTTAGAGCTGATTGGGGTTAATGGTTTAAAAAAATGGCAGTACTGATATTAGTAGGCCCAGGACTTCAACATTTAACAAGAATATTATTTATAGGTATCATTACCTCATTACAATAGCTGTCATTACAACCCAGCCCACACAAATTATTAGTTACACTGTATTCCAGCTGAGCTCTTTAGAGCCAATTGGGGTCCACGGTCACAGAAAAGGGCAGTATTGATATTAGTAGCCTAACGACATGAACATTTAAGAGGAAGACCATTCATAGGTATAATTACCTGATTGCAATAGATGTCATTACAACCTAGCCCACAGGAATTATCAGTGACACTGTATTCCAGCTGAGCTCTTTAGAGCCAATTGGGGTCCACGGTCACAGAAAATGGCAGAATTGATATTAGTAGCCTAAGGACATCAACATTTAACAGGAAGACCATTCATAGGTACCATTACCTGATTCCAATAGATGTCATTACAACCTAGCCCACAGGAATTATCAGTGACACTGTATTCCAGCTGAGCTCTTTAGACCTGATTGGGGTTAATGGTCTCAAAAATCGATAGTATTGATATTAATAGCCCCAGGACTTCAACATTTAACAAGAATATCATTTATAGGTATCATTACCTCATTACAATAGGCATCATTACCACCCACCCACGCGAATTATTAGTTACACTGTATTCCAGGTGAGCTCTTTAGAGCCACTTGGGGTCCACGGTCACATAAAATGGCAGAATTGATATTAGTAGCGTAAGGACATCAACATTTAACAGGAAGACCATTCATAGGTATCATTACCTGATTGCAATAGATGTCATTACAACCTAGCCCACAGGAATTATCAGTGACACTGTATTCCAGCTGAGCTCTTTAGAGCCGATTGGGGTTAATGGTTTCAAAAAACGGGAGTATTGATACTAGTAGGCCCAGGACTTCAACATTTAACAAGAAGATCATTTATAGGTATCATTACCTCATTACAATAGACATCATTACAACCCACCCACACGAATTATTAGTTACACTGTATTCCAGGTTAGCTCTTTAGAGCCAATTGGGGTCCACGGTCACAGAAAATGGCAGAAATGATATTAGTAGCCTAAGGACATCAACATTTAACAGGAAGAACATTCATAGGTACCATTACCTGATTGCAATAGATGTCATTATAACCTAACACACAGGAATTATCAGTGACACTGTATTCCAGCTGAGCTCTTTAGAGCTGATTGGGGTTAATGGCTTCAAAAAACGGCAGTATTGATATTAGGAGGCCCAGGACTTCAACATTTAACAAGAAGATCATTTACAGGTATCATTACCTCAATACAATAGACATCATTACAACCCACCCACACGAATTATTAGTTACACTGTATTCCAGGTGAGCTCTTTAGAGCCAATTGGGGTCCAGGATCACAGAAAATGGCAGAACTGATATTAGTAGCCTAAGGACATCAACATTTAACAGGAAGACCATTCATAGGTACCATTACCTGATTGCAATAGATGTCAATATAACCTAGCACACAGGAATTATCAGTGACACTGTATTCCAGCTGAGCTCTTTAGAGCTGATTGGTGTTAATGGTTTCAAAAAACGGCAGTATTGATATTAGTAGGCCCAGGACTTCAACATTTAACAAGAAAATCATTTATAGGTATCATTACCTCATTACAATAGACATCATTACAACCCACCCACACGAATTATTAGTTACACTGTATTCCAGGTGAGCTCTTTAGAGGCAATTGGGGTCCACGGTCACATAAAATGGCAGAATTGATATTAGTAGCGTAAGGACATCAACATTTAACAGGAAGACCATTCATAGGTATCATTACCTGATTGCAATAGATGTCATTACAACCTAGCCCACAGGAATTATCAGTGACACTGTATTCCAGCTGAGCTCTTTAGAGCTGATTGGGGTTAATGGTCTCAAAAATCGGTAGTATTGATACTAGTAGGCCCAGGACTTCAACATTTAACAAGAAGATCATTTATAGGTATCATTACCTCATTACAATAGACATCATTACAACCCACCCACACGAATTATTAGTTACACTGTATTCCAGATTAGCTCTTTAGAGCCAATTGGGGTCCACGGTCACAGAAAATGGCAGAATTGATATTAGTAGCCTAAGGACATCAACATTTAACAGGAAGAACATTCATAGGTACCATTACCTGATTGCAATAGATGTCATTATAACCTAACACACAGGAATTATCAGTGACACTGTATTCCAGCTGAGCTCTTTAGAGCTGATTGGGGTTAATGGTTTCAAAAAACGGCAGTATTGATATTAGGAGGCCCAGGACTTCAACATTTAACAAGAAGATCATTTACAGGTATCATTACCTCAATACAATAGACATCATTACAACCCACCCACACGAATTATTAGTTACACTGTATTCCAGGTGAGCTCTTTAGAGCCAATTGGGGTCCAGGATCACAGAAAATGGCAGAATTGATATTAGTAGCCTAAGGACATCAACATTTAACAGGAAGACCATTCATAGGTACCATTACCTGATTGCAATAGATGTCATTATAACCTAGCACACAGGAATTATCAGTGACACTGTATTCCAGCTGAGCTCTTTAGAGCTGATTGGGGTTAATGGTTTCAAAAAACGGCAGTATTGATATTAGTAGGCCCAGGACTTCAACATTTAACAAGAAAATCATTTATAGGTATCATTACCTCATTACAATAGACATCATTACAACCCACCCACACGAATTATTAGTTACACTGTATTCCAGGTGAGCTCTTTAGAGCCAATTGGGGTCCACGGCCACAGAAAATGGCAGACTTGATATTAGTAGCCTAAGGACATCAACATTTGACAGGAAGACCATTCATAGGTATCATTACCTCATTGCAATAGATGTCATTACAACCTAGCCCACAGTAATTATCATTGACACTGTATTCCAGCTGAGCTCTTTAGAGCTGATTGGGGTTAATGGTTTAAAAAAATGGCAGTATTGATATTAGTAGGCCCAGGACTTCAACATTTAACAAGAATATCATTTATAGGTATCATTGCCTCATTACAATAGACGTCATTACAACCCAGCACACAGGAATTATTACTTACACTGTATTCCAGGTGAGCTCTTTAGAGCCAATTGGGGTCCACGGCCACAGAAAATGGCAGACTTGATATTAGTAGCCTAAGGACATCAACATTTGACAGGAAGACCATTCATAGGTATCATTACCTCATTGCAATAGATGTCATTACAACCTAGCCCACAGTAATTATCATTGACACTGTATTCCAGCTGAGCTCTTTAGAGCTGATTGGGGTTAATGGTTTAAAAAAATGGCAGTATTGATATTAGTAGTCCCAGGACTTCAACATTTAACAAGAATATCATTTATAGGTATCATTGCCTCATTACAATAGACGTCATTACAACCCAGCACACAGGAATTATTACTTACACTGTATTCCAGGTGAGCTCTTTAGAGCCAATTGGGGTCCAAGGTCACATAAAATGGCAGAATTGATATTAGTAGCCTAAGGACATCAACATTTAACAGGAAGACCATTCATAGGTATCATTACCTGATTGCAATACATGTCATTACAACCTAGCCCACAGGAATTATCAGTGACACTGTATTCCAGCTGAGCTCTTCAGAGCCGATTGGGGTTAATGGTTTTAAAAAACGGCAGTATTGATAATAGTAGGCCCAGGACTTCACCATATAACAAGAAGATCATTTATAGGTATCATTACGTCATTACAATAGACATCATTACAACCCACCCACACGAATTATTAGTTACACTGTATTCCAGGTGAGCTCTTTAGAGCCAATTGGGGTCCACGGTCACAGAAAATGGCAGAATTGATATTAGTAGCCTAAGGACATCAACATTTAACAGGAAGACCATTCATAGGTACCATTACCTGATTGCAATAGATGTTATTACAACCTAGCACACAGGAATTATCAGTGACACTGTATTCCAGCTGAGCTCTTTAGAGCTGATTGGGGTTAATGGTTTCAAAAAACGGCAGTATTGATATTAGTAGGCCCAGGACTTCAACATTTAACAAGAAGATCATTTATAGGTATCATTACCTCATTACAATAGACATCATTACTACCCACCCACAGGAATTATTAGTTACACTGTATTCCAGGTGAGCTCTTTAGAGCCAATTGGGGTCCACGGTCACAGAAAATGGCAGAATTGATATTAGTAGCCTAAGGACATCAACATTTAACAGGAAGACCATTCATAGGTATCATTACCTGATTGCAATACATGTCATTACAACCTAGACCACAGGAATTATCAGTGACACTGTATTCCAGCTGAGCTCTTTAGAGCCGATTGGGGTTAATGGTTTTAAAAAACGGCAGTATTGATATTAGTAGGCCCAGGACTTCAACATATAACAAGAAGATCATTTATAGGTATCATCATCTCATTACAATAGACATCATTACAACCCACCCACACGAATTATTACTTACACTGTATTCCAGGTGAGCTCTTTAGAGCCAATTGGGGTCCACGGTCACAGAAAATGGCAGAATTGATATTAGTAGCCTAAGGACATCAACATTTAACAGGAAGACCATTCATAGGTACCATTACCTGATTGCAATAGATGTTATTACAACCTAGCACACAGGAATTATCAGTGACACTGTATTCCAGCTGAGCTCTTTAGAGCTGATTGGGGTTAATGGTTTCAAAAAACGACAGTATTGATATTAGTAGGCCCAGGACTTCAACATTTAACAAGAAGATCATTTATAGGTATCATTACCTCATTACAATAGACATCATTACAACCCACCCACACGAATTATTAGTTACACTGTAATCCAGGTGAGCTCTTTAGAGCCAATTGGGGTCCAAGGTCACAGAGAAGGGCAGAATTGATATTAGTAGCCTAAGGACATGAACATTTAACAGGAAGACCATTCATAGGTACCATTACCTGATTGCAATAGATGTCATTACAACCTAGCCCACAGGAATTATCAGTGACACTGTATTCCAGCTGAGCTCTTTAGAGCTGATTGGGGTTAATGGTTTCAAAAAACGGCAGTATTGATATTAGTAGGCCCAGGACTTCAACATATAACAAGAAGATCATTTATAGGTATCATTACGTCATTACAATAGACATCATTACAACCCACCCACACGAATTATTAGTTACACTGTATTCCAAGTGAGCTCTTTAGAGCCAATTGGGGTCCACGGCCACAGAAAATGGCAGACTTGATATTAGTAGCCTAAGGACATCAACATTTGACAGGAAGACCATTCATAGGTATCATTACCTCATCGCAATAGATGTCATTACAACCTAGCCCACAGTAATTATCATTGACACTGTATTCCAGTTGAGCTCTTTAGAGCTGATTGGGGTTAATGGTTTAAAAAAATGGCAGTATTGATATTAGTAGGCCCAGGACTTCAACATTTAACAAGAATATCATTTATAGGTATCATTGCCTCATTACAATAGACGTCATTACAACCCAGCCCACAGGAATTATTACTTACACTGTATTCCAGGTGAGCTCTTTCGAGCCAATTGGGGTCCACGGTCACAGAAAATGGCAGAATTGATATTAGTAGCCTAAGGACATCAACATTTAACGGGAAGACCATTCATAGGTACCATTACCTGATTGCAATAGATGTTATTACAACCTAGCACACAGGAATTATCAGTGACACTGTATTCCAGCTGAGCTCTTTAGAGCTGATTGGGGTTAATCGTTTCAAAAAACGGCAGTATTGATATTAGTAGGCCCAGGACTTCAACATTTAACAAGAAGATCATTTATAGGTATCATTACCTCATTACAATAGACATCATTACAACCCACCCACAGGAATTATTAGCTACACTGTATTCCAGGTGAGCTCTTTAGAGCCAATTGGGGTCCACGGTCACAGAAAATGGCAGAATTGATATTAGTAGCCTAAGGACATCAACATTTAACAGGAAGACCATTCATAGGTATCATTACCTGATTGCAATAGATGTCATTACAACCTAGACCACAGGAATTATCAGTGACACTGTATTCCAGCTGAGCTCTTTAGAGCCGATTGGGGTTAATGGTTTTAAAAAACGGCAGTATTGATATTAGTAGGCCCAGGACTTCAACATATAACAAGAAGATCATTTATAGGTATCATTACCTCATTACAATAGACATCATTACAACCCACCCACACGAATTATTACTTACACTGTATTCCAGGTGAGCTCTTTAGAGCCAATTGGGGTCCACAGTCACAGAAAATGGCAGAATTGATATTAGTAGCCTAAGGACATCAACATTTAACAAGAAGACCATTCAATAGATGTTATTACAACCTAGCACACAGGAATTATCAGTGACACTGTATTCCAGCTGAGCTCTTTAGAGCTGATTGGGGTTAATGGTTTCAAAAAACGACAGTATTGATATTAGTAGGCCCAGGACTTCAACATTTAACAAGAAGATCATTTATAGGTATCATTACCTCATTACAATAGACATCATTACAACCCACCCACACGAATTATTAGTTACACTGTATTCCAGGTGAGCTCTTTAGAGCCAATTGGGGTCCAAGGTCACAGGGAAGGGCAGAATTGATATTAGTAGCCTAAGGACATGAACATTTAACAGGAAGACCATTCATAGGTACCATTACCTGATTGCAATAGATGTCATTACAACCTAGCCCACAGGAATTATCAGTGACACTGTATTCCAGCTGAGCTCTTTAGAGCTGATTGGGGTTAATGGTTTCAAAAAACGGCAGTATTGATATTAGTAGGCCCAGGACTTCAGCATTTAACAAGAAGATCATTTATAGGTATCATTACTTCATTACAATAGACATCATTACAACCCACCCACAGGAATTATTAGTTACACTGTATTCCAGGTGAGCTCTTTAGAGCCAATTGGGGTCCACTGTCACAGAAAATGGCAGAATTGATATTAGTAGCCTAAGGACATCAACATTTAACAGGAAGACCATTCATAGGTATCATTACCTGATTGCAATACATGTCATTACAACCTAGACCACAGGAATTGTCAGTGACACTGTAATCCAGGTGAGCTCTTTAGAGCCGATTGGGGTTAATGGTTTTAAAAAACGGCAGTATTGATATTAGTAGGCCCAGGACTTCAACATATAACAAGAAGATCAGTTATAGGTATCATTACCTCATTACAATAGACATCATTACAACCCACCCACACGAATTATTACTTACACTGTATTCCAGGTGAGCTCTTTAGAGCCAATTGGGGTCCACGGTCACAGAAAATGGCAGAATTGATATTAGTAGCCTAAGGACATCAACATTTAACAGGAAGACCATTCATGGGTACCATTACCTGATTGCAATAGATGTTATTACAACCTAGCACACAGGAATTATCAGTGACACTGTATTCCAGCTGAGCTCTTTAGAGCTGATTGGTGTTAATGGTTTCAAAAAACGACAGTATTGATATTAGTAGGCCCAGGACTTCAACATTTAACAAGAAGATCATTTATAGGTATCATTACCTCATTACAATAGACATCATTACAACCCACCCACACGAATTATTAGTTACACTGTATTCCAGGTGAGCTCTTTAGAGCCAACTGGGGTCCAAGGTCACAGAGAAGGGCAGAATTGATATTAGTAGCCTAAGGACATGAACATTTAACAGGAAGACCATTCATAGGTACCATTACCTGATTGCAATAGATGTCATTACAACCTAGCCCACAGGAATTATCAGTGACACTGTATTCCAGCTGAGCTCTTTAGAGCTGATTGGGGTTAATGGTTTAAAAAAACGGCAGTATTGATATTAGTAGGCTCAGGCAGGACTTCAACATTTAACAAGAAGATCATTTATAGGTATCATTACCTCATTACAATAGACATCATTACAACCCACCCACAGGAATTATTAGTTACACTGTATTCTAGGTGAGCTCTTTAGAGCCAATTGGGGTCCACGGTCACAGAAAATGGCAGAATTGATATTAGTAGCCTAAGGACATCAACATTTAACAGGAAGACCATTCATAGGTATCATTACCTGATTGCAATAGATGTCATTACAACCTAGCCCACAGGAATTATCAGTGACACTGTATTCCAGCTGAGCTCTTTAGAGCTGATTGGGGTTAATGGTCTCAAAAATCGGTAGTATTGATATTAGTAGCCCCTGGACTTCACCATTTAACAAGAATATCATTTATAGGTATCATTACCTCATTACAATAGACATCATTACAACCCACCTACACGAATTATTACTTACACTTATTCCGGGTGAGCTCTTTAGAGCCAATTAGGGTCCACGGTCACAGAAAATGGCAGAACTGATATTAGTAGCCTAAGGACATCAACATTTAACAGGACGACCATTCATAGGTACCATTACCTGATTGCAATAGATATCATTACAACCTAGCCCACAGGAATTATCAGTGACGCTGTATTCCAGCTGAGCACTTTAGAGCCGACTGGGGTTAATGGTTTCAAAAAATGGCAGTATTGATATTAGTAGCCCCAGGACTTCAACATTTAACAAGAATATCATTTATAGGTATCATTACCTCAATACAATAGACATCATTACAACCCACCCACACAAATTATTAGTTACACTGTATTCCAGGTGAGCTCTTTAGAGCCAATTGGGGTCCACGGTCACAGAAAATGGCAGAATTTATATTAGTAGCCTAAGGACATCAACATTTAACAGGAAGACCATTCATAGGTACCATTACCTGATTGCAATAGATGTCATTACAACCTAGCCCACAGGAATTATCAGTGACACTGTATTCCAGCTGAGCTCTTTAGAGCTGATTGGGGTTAATGGTTTCAAAAAACGGCAGTATTGATATTAGTAGGCCCAGGACTTCAACATTTAACAAGAAGATCATTTATAGGTATCATTACCTCATTACAATAGACATCATTACAACCCACCCACACGAATTATTAGTTACACTGTATTCCAGGTGAGCTCTTTAGAGCCAATTGGGGTCCACGGCCACAGAAAATGGCAGAATTGATATTAGTAGCCTAAGGACATCAACATTTAACAGGAAGACCATTCATAGGTATCATTACCTCATTGCAACAGATGTCATTACAACCTAGCCCACAGTAATTATCAGTGACACTGTATTCCAGCTGAGCTCTTTAGAGCTGATTGGGGTTAATGGTTTAAAAAAATGGCAGTATTGATATTAGTAGGCCCAGGACTTCAACATTTAACAAGAATATCATTTATAGGTATCATTACGTCATTACAATAGACATCATTACAACCCACCCACACGAATTATTAGTTACACTGCATTCCAGGTGAGCTCTTTAGAGCCAATTGGGGTCCACGGTCACAGAAAATGGCAGAATTGATATTAGTAGCCTAAGGACATCAACATTTAACAGGAAGACCATTCATAGGTACCATTACCTGATTGCAATAGATGTTATTACAACCTAGCACACAGGAATTATCAGTGACACTGTATTCCAGCTGAGCTCTTTAGAGCTGATTGGGGTTAATGGTTTCAAAAAACGGCAGTATTGATATTAGTAGGCCCAGGACTTCAACATTTAACAAGAAGATCATTTATAGGTATCATTACCTCATTACAATAGACATCATTACAACCCACCCACAGGAATTATTAGTTACACTGTATTCCAGGTGAGCTCTTTAGAGCCAATTGGGGTCCACGGTCACAGAAAATGGCAGAATTGATATTAGTAGCCTAAGGACATCAACATTTAACAGGAAGACCATTCATAGGTATCATTACCTGATTGCAATACATGTCATTACAACCTAGACCACAGGAATTATCAGTGACACTGTATTCCAGCTGAGCTCTTTAGAGCCGATTGGGGTTAATGGTTTTAAAAAACGGCAGTATTGATATTAGTAGGCCCAGGACTTCAACATATAACAAGAAGATCATTTATAGGTATCATCATCTCATTACAATAGACATCATTACAACCCACCCACACGAATTATTACTTACACTGTATTCCAGGTGAGCTCTTTAGAGCCAATTGGGGTCCACGGTCACAGAAAATGGCAGAATTGATATTAGTAGCCTAAGGACATCAACATTTAACAGGAAGACCATTCATAGGTACCATTACCTGATTGCAATAGATGTTATTACAACCTAGCACACAGGAATTATCAGTGACACTGTATTCCAGCTGAGCTCTTTAGAGCTGATTGGGGTTAATGGTTTCAAAAAACGACAGTATTGATATTAGTAGGCCCAGGACTTCAACATTTAACAAGAAGATAATTTATAGATATCATTACCTCATTACAATAGACATCATTACAACCCACCCACACGAATTATTAGTTACACTGTATTCCAGGTGAGCTCTTTAGAGCCAATTGGGGTCCAAGGTCACAGAGAAGGGCAGAATTGATATTAGTAGCCTAAGGACATGAACATTTAACAGGAAGACCATTCATAGGTACCATTACCTGATTGCAATAGATGTCATTACAACCTAGCCCACAGGAATTATCAGTGACACTGTATTCCAGCTGAGCTCTTTAGAGCTGATTGGGGTTAATGGTTTCAAAAAACGGCAGTATTGATATTAGTAGGCCCAGGACTTCAACATATAACAAGAAGATCATTTATAGGTATCATTACGTCATTACAATAGACATCATTACAACCCACCCACACGAATTATTAGTTACACTGTATTCCAAGTGAGCTCTTTAGAGCCAATTGGGGTCCACGGCCACAGAAAATGGCAGACTTGATATTAGTAGCCTAAGGACATCAACATTTGACAGGAAGACCATTCATAGGTATCATTACCTCATCGCAATAGATGTCATTACAACCTAGCCCACAGTAATTATCATTGACACTGTATTCCAGTTGAGCTCTTTAGAGCTGATTGGGGTTAATGGTTTAAAAAAATGGCAGTATTGATATTAGTAGGCCCAGGACTTCAACATTTAACAAGAATATCATTTATAGGTATCATTGCCTCATTACAATAGACGTCATTACAACCCAGCCCACAGGAATTATTACTTACACTGTATTCCAGGTGAGCTCTTTAGAGCCAATTGGGGTCCACGGTCACAGAAAATGGCAGAATTGATATTAGTAGCCTAAGGACATCAACATTTAACGGGAAGACCATTCATAGGTACCATTACCTGATTGCAATAGATGTTATTACAACCTAGCACACAGGAATTATCAGTGACACTGTATTCCAGCTGAGCTCTTTAGAGCTGATTGGGGTTAATGGTTTCAAAAAACGGCAGTATTGATATTAGTAGGCCCAGGACTTCAACATTTAACAAGAAGATCATTTATAGGTATCATTACCTCATTACAATAGACATCATTACAACCCACCCACAGGAATTATTAGCTACACTGTATTCCAGGTGAGCTCTTTAGAGCCAATTGGGGTCCACGGTCACAGAAAATGGCAGAATTGATATTAGTAGCCTAAGGACATCAACATTTAACAGGAAGACCATTCATAGGTATCATTACCTGATTGCAATAGATGTCATTACAACCTAGACCACAGGAATTATCAGTGACACTGTATTCCAGCTGAGCTCTTTAGAGCCGATTGGGGTTAATGGTTTTAAAAAACGGCAGTATTGATATTAGTAGGCCCAGGACTTCAACATATAACAAGAAGATCATTTATAGGTATCATTACCTCATTACAATAGACATCATTACAACCCACCCACACGAATTATTACTTACACTGTATTCCAGGTGAGCTCTTTAGAGCCAATTGGGGTCCACAGTCACAGAAAATGGCAGAATTGATATTAGTAGCCTAAGGACATCAACATTTAACAAGAAGACCATTCAATAGATGTTATTACAACCTAGCACACAGGAATTATCAGTGACACTGTATTCCAGCTGAGCTCTTTAGAGCTGATTGGGGTTAATGGTTTCAAAAAACGACAGTATTGATATTAGTAGGCCCAGGACTTCAACATTTAACAAGAAGATCATTTATAGGTATCATTACCTCATTACAATAGACATCATTACAACCCACCCACACGAATTATTAGTTACACTGTATTCCAGGTGAGCTCTTTAGAGCCAATTGGGGTCCAAGGTCACAGGGAAGGGCAGAATTGATATTAGTAGCCTAAGGACATGAACATTTAACAGGAAGACCATTCATAGGTACCATTACCTGATTGCAATAGATGTCATTACAACCTAGCCCACAGGAATTATCAGTGACACTGTATTCCAGCTGAGCTCTTTAGAGCTGATTGGGGTTAATGGTTTCAAAAAACGGCAGTATTGATATTAGTAGGCCCAGGACTTCAACATTTAACAAGAAGATCATTTATAGGTATCATTACCTCATTACAATAGACATCATTACAACCCACCCACAGGAATTATTAGTTACACTGTATTCCAGGTGAGCTCTTTAGAGCCAATTGGGGTCCACTGTCACAGAAAATGGCAGAATTGATATTAGTAGCCTAAGGACATCAACATTTAACAGGAAGACCATTCATAGGTATCATTACCTGATTGCAATAGATGTCATTACAACCTAGACCACAGGAATTATCAGTGACACTGTATTCCAGCTGAGCTCTTTAGAGCCGATTGGGGTTAATGGTTTTCAAAAACGGCAGTATTGATATTAGTAGGCCCAGGACTTCAACATATAACAAGAAGATCATTTATAGGTATCATTACCTCATTACAATAGACATCATTACAACCCACCCACACGAATTATTACTTACACTGTATTCCAGGTGAGCTCTTTAGAGCCAATTGGGGTCCACGGTCACAGAAAATGGCAGAATTGATATTAGTAGCCTAAGGACATCAACATTTAACAGGAAGACCATTCATGGGTACCATTACCTGATTGCAATAGATGTTATTACAACCTAGCACACAGGAATTATCAGTGACACTGTATTCCAGCTGAGCTCTTTAGACCTGATTGGGGTTAATGGTCTCAAAAATCGATAGTATTGATATTAATAGCCCCAGGACTTCAACATTTAACAAGAATATCATTTATAGGTATCATTACCTCATTACAATAGGCATCATTACCACCCACCCACGCGAATTATTAGTTACACTGTATTCCAGGTGAGCTCTTTAGAGCCACTTGGGGTCCACGGTCACATAAAATGGCAGAATTGATATTAGTAGCGTAAGGACATCAACATTTAACAGGAAGACCATTCATAGGTATCATTACCTGATTGCAATAGATGTCATTACAACCTAGCCCACAGGAATTATCAGTGACACTGTATTCCAGCTGAGCTCTTTAGAGCCGATTGGGGTTAATGGTTTCAAAAAACGGGAGTATTGATACTAGTAGGCCCAGGACTTCAACATTTAACAAGAAGATCATTTATAGGTATCATTACCTCATTACAATAGACATCATTACAACCCACCCACACGAATTATTAGTTACACTGTATTCCAGGTTAGCTCTTTAGAGCCAATTGGGGTCCACGGTCACAGAAAATGGCAGAAATGATATTAGTAGCCTAAGGACATCAACATTTAACAGGAAGAACATTCATAGGTACCATTACCTGATTGCAATAGATGTCATTATAACCTAACACACAGGAATTATCAGTGACACTGTATTCCAGCTGAGCTCTTTAGAGCTGATTGGGGTTAATGGTTTCAAAAAACGGCAGTATTGATATTAGGAGGCCCAGGACTTCAACATTTAACAAGAAGATCATTTACAGGTATCATTACCTCAATACAATAGACATCATTACAACCCACCCACACGAATTATTAGTTACACTGTATTCCAGGTGAGCTCTTTAGAGCCAATTGGGGTCCAGGATCACAGAAAATGGCAGAACTGATATTAGTAGCCTAAGGACATCAACATTTAACAGGAAGACCATTCATAGGTACCATTACCTGATTGCAATAGATGTCATTATAACCTAGCACACAGGAATTATCAGTGACACTGTATTCCAGCTGAGCTCTTTAGAGCTGATTGGTGTTAATGGTTTCAAAAAACGGCAGTATTGATATTAGTAGGCCCAGGACTTCAACATTTAACAAGAAAATCATTTATAGGTATCATTACCTCATTACAATAGACATCATTACAACCCACCCACACGAATTATTAGTTACACTGTATTCCAGGTGAGCTCTTTAGAGGCAATTGGGGTCCACGGTCACATAAAATGGCAGAATTGATATTAGTAGCGTAAGGACATCAACATTTAACAGGAAGACCATTCATAGGTATCATTACCTGATTGCAATAGATGTCATTACAACCTAGCCCACAGGAATTATCAGTGACACTGTATTCCAGCTGAGCTCTTTAGAGCTGATTGGGGTTAATGGTCTCAAAAATCGGTAGTATTGATACTAGTAGGCCCAGGACTTCAACATTTAACAAGAAGATCATTTATAGGTATCATTACCTCATTACAATAGACATCATTACAACCCACCCACACGAATTATTAGTTACACTGTATTCCAGATTAGCTCTTTAGAGCCAATTGGGGTCCACGGTCACAGAAAATGGCAGAATTGATATTAGTAGCCTAAGGACATCAACATTTAACAGGAAGAACATTCATAGGTACCATTACCTGATTGCAATAGATGTCATTATAACCTAACACACAGGAATTATCAGTGACACTGTATTCCAGCTGAGCTCTTTAGAGCTGATTGGGGTTAATGGTTTCAAAAAACGGCAGTATTGATATTAGGAGGCCCAGGACTTCAACATTTAACAAGAAGATCATTTACAGGTATCATTACCTCAATACAATAGACATCATTACAACCCACCCACACGAATTATTAGTTACACTGTATTCCAGGTGAGCTCTTTAGAGCCAATTGGGGTCCAGGATCACAGAAAATGGCAGAATTGATATTAGTAGCCTAAGGACATCAACATTTAACAGGAAGACCATTCATAGGTACCATTACCTGATTGCAATAGATGTCATTATAACCTAGCACACAGGAATTATCAGTGACACTGTATTCCAGCTGAGCTCTTTAGAGCTGATTGGGGTTAATGGTTTCAAAAAACGGCAGTATTGATATTAGTAGGCCCAGGACTTCAACATTTAACAAGAAAATCATTTATAGGTATCATTACCTCATTACAATAGACATCATTACAACCCACCCACACGAATTATTAGTTACACTGTATTCCAGGTGAGCTCTTTAGAGCCAATTGGGGTCCACGGCCACAGAAAATGGCAGACTTGATATTAGTAGCCTAAGGACATCAACATTTGACAGGAAGACCATTCATAGGTATCATTACCTCATTGCAATAGATGTCATTACAACCTAGCCCACAGTAATTATCATTGACACTGTATTCCAGCTGAGCTCTTTAGAGCTGATTGGGGTTAATGGTTTAAAAAAATGGCAGTATTGATATTAGTAGGCCCAGGACTTCAACATTTAACAAGAATATCATTTATAGGTATCATTGCCTCATTACAATAGACGTCATTACAACCCAGCACACAGGAATTATTACTTACACTGTATTCCAGGTGAGCTCTTTAGAGCCAATTGGGGTCCACGGCCACAGAAAATGGCAGACTTGATATTAGTAGCCTAAGGACATCAACATTTGACAGGAAGACCATTCATAGGTATCATTACCTCATTGCAATAGATGTCATTACAACCTAGCCCACAGTAATTATCATTGACACTGTATTCCAGCTGAGCTCTTTAGAGCTGATTGGGGTTAATGGTTTAAAAAAATGGCAGTATTGATATTAGTAGTCCCAGGACTTCAACATTTAACAAGAATATCATTTATAGGTATCATTGCCTCATTACAATAGACGTCATTACAACCCAGCACACAGGAATTATTACTTACACTGTATTCCAGGTGAGCTCTTTAGAGCCAATTGGGGTCCAAGGTCACATAAAATGGCAGAATTGATATTAGTAGCCTAAGGACATCAACATTTAACAGGAAGACCATTCATAGGTATCATTACCTGATTGCAATACATGTCATTACAACCTAGCCCACAGGAATTATCAGTGACACTGTATTCCAGCTGAGCTCTTCAGAGCCGATTGGGGTTAATGGTTTTAAAAAACGGCAGTATTGATAATAGTAGGCCCAGGACTTCACCATATAACAAGAAGATCATTTATAGGTATCATTACGTCATTACAATAGACATCATTACAACCCACCCACACGAATTATTAGTTACACTGTATTCCAGGTGAGCTCTTTAGAGCCAATTGGGGTCCACGGTCACAGAAAATGGCAGAATTGATATTAGTAGCCTAAGGACATCAACATTTAACAGGAAGACCATTCATAGGTACCATTACCTGATTGCAATAGATGTTATTACAACCTAGCACACAGGAATTATCAGTGACACTGTATTCCAGCTGAGCTCTTTAGAGCTGATTGGGGTTAATGGTTTCAAAAAACGGCAGTATTGATATTAGTAGGCCCAGGACTTCAACATTTAACAAGAAGATCATTTATAGGTATCATTACCTCATTACAATAGACATCATTACTACCCACCCACAGGAATTATTAGTTACACTGTATTCCAGGTGAGCTCTTTAGAGCCAATTGGGGTCCACGGTCACAGAAAATGGCAGAATTGATATTAGTAGCCTAAGGACATCAACATTTAACAGGAAGACCATTCATAGGTATCATTACCTGATTGCAATACATGTCATTACAACCTAGACCACAGGAATTATCAGTGACACTGTATTCCAGCTGAGCTCTTTAGAGCCGATTGGGGTTAATGGTTTTAAAAAACGGCAGTATTGATATTAGTAGGCCCAGGACTTCAACATATAACAAGAAGATCATTTATAGGTATCATCATCTCATTACAATAGACATCATTACAACCCACCCACACGAATTATTACTTACACTGTATTCCAGGTGAGCTCTTTAGAGCCAATTGGGGTCCACGGTCACAGAAAATGGCAGAATTGATATTAGTAGCCTAAGGACATCAACATTTAACAGGAAGACCATTCATAGGTACCATTACCTGATTGCAATAGATGTTATTACAACCTAGCACACAGGAATTATCAGTGACACTGTATTCCAGCTGAGCTCTTTAGAGCTGATTGGGGTTAATGGTTTCAAAAAACGACAGTATTGATATTAGTAGGCCCAGGACTTCAACATTTAACAAGAAGATCATTTATAGGTATCATTACCTCATTACAATAGACATCATTACAACCCACCCACACGAATTATTAGTTACACTGTATTCCAGGTGAGCTCTTTAGAGCCAATTGGGGTCCAAGGTCACAGAGAAGGGCAGAATTGATATTAGTAGCCTAAGGACATGAACATTTAACAGGAAGACCATTCATAGGTACCATTACCTGATTGCAATAGATGTCATTACAACCTAGCCCACAGGAATTATCAGTGACACTGTATTCCAGCTGAGCTCTTTAGAGCTGATTGGGGTTAATGGTTTCAAAAAACGGCAGTATTGATATTAGTAGGCCCAGGACTTCAACATATAACAAGAAGATCATTTATAGGTATCATTACGTCATTACAATAGACATCATTACAACCCACCCACACGAATTATTAGTTACACTGTATTCCAAGTGAGCTCTTTAGAGCCAATTGGGGTCCACGGCCACAGAAAATGGCAGACTTGATATTAGTAGCCTAAGGACATCAACATTTGACAGGAAGACCATTCATAGGTATCATTACCTCATCGCAATAGATGTCATTACAACCTAGCCCACAGTAATTATCATTGACACTGTATTCCAGTTGAGCTCTTTAGAGCTGATTGGGGTTAATGGTTTAAAAAAATGGCAGTATTGATATTAGTAGGCCCAGGACTTCAACATTTAACAAGAATATCATTTATAGGTATCATTGCCTCATTACAATAGACGTCATTACAACCCAGCCCACAGGAATTATTACTTACACTGTATTCCAGGTGAGCTCTTTCGAGCCAATTGGGGTCCACGGTCACAGAAAATGGCAGAATTGATATTAGTAGCCTAAGGACATCAACATTTAACGGGAAGACCATTCATAGGTACCATTACCTGATTGCAATAGATGTTATTACAACCTAGCACACAGGAATTATCAGTGACACTGTATTCCAGCTGAGCTCTTTAGAGCTGATTGGGGTTAATCGTTTCAAAAAACGGCAGTATTGATATTAGTAGGCCCAGGACTTCAACATTTAACAAGAAGATCATTTATAGGTATCATTACCTCATTACAATAGACATCATTACAACCCACCCACAGGAATTATTAGCTACACTGTATTCCAGGTGAGCTCTTTAGAGCCAATTGGGGTCCACGGTCACAGAAAATGGCAGAATTGATATTAGTAGCCTAAGGACATCAACATTTAACAGGAAGACCATTCATAGGTATCATTACCTGATTGCAATAGATGTCATTACAACCTAGACCACAGGAATTATCAGTGACACTGTATTCCAGCTGAGCTCTTTAGAGCCGATTGGGGTTAATGGTTTTAAAAAACGGCAGTATTGATATTAGTAGGCCCAGGACTTCAACATATAACAAGAAGATCATTTATAGGTATCATTACCTCATTACAATAGACATCATTACAACCCACCCACACGAATTATTACTTACACTGTATTCCAGGTGAGCTCTTTAGAGCCAATTGGGGTCCACAGTCACAGAAAATGGCAGAATTGATATTAGTAGCCTAAGGACATCAACATTTAACAAGAAGACCATTCAATAGATGTTATTACAACCTAGCACACAGGAATTATCAGTGACACTGTATTCCAGCTGAGCTCTTTAGAGCTGATTGGGGTTAATGGTTTCAAAAAACGACAGTATTGATATTAGTAGGCCCAGGACTTCAACATTTAACAAGAAGATCATTTATAGGTATCATTACCTCATTACAATAGACATCATTACAACCCACCCACACGAATTATTAGTTACACTGTATTCCAGGTGAGCTCTTTAGAGCCAATTGGGGTCCAAGGTCACAGGGAAGGGCAGAATTGATATTAGTAGCCTAAGGACATGAACATTTAACAGGAAGACCATTCATAGGTACCATTACCTGATTGCAATAGATGTCATTACAACCTAGCCCACAGGAATTATCAGTGACACTGTATTCCAGCTGAGCTCTTTAGAGCTGATTGGGGTTAATGGTTTCAAAAAACGGCAGTATTGATATTAGTAGGCCCAGGACTTCAACATTTAACAAGAAGATCATTTATAGGTATCATTACCTCATTACAATAGACATCATTACAACCCACCCACAGGAATTATTAGTTACACTGTATTCCAGGTGAGCTCTTTAGAGCCAATTGGGGTCCACTGTCACAGAAAATGGCAGAATTGATATTAGTAGCCTAAGGACATCAACATTTAACAGGAAGACCATTCATAGGTATCATTACCTGATTGCAATACATGTCATTACAACCTAGACCACAGGAATTGTCAGTGACACTGTAATCCAGGTGAGCTCTTTAGAGCCGATTGGGGTTAATGGTTTTAAAAAACGGCAGTATTGATATTAGTAGGCCCAGGACTTCAACATATAACAAGAAGATCAGTTATAGGTATCATTACCTCATTACAATAGACATCATTACAACCCACCCACACGAATTATTACTTACACTGTATTCCAGGTGAGCTCTTTAGAGCCAATTGGGGTCCACGGTCACAGAAAATGGCAGAATTGATATTAGTAGCCTAAGGACATCAACATTTAACAGGAAGACCATTCATGGGTACCATTACCTGATTGCAATAGATGTTATTACAACCTAGCACACAGGAATTATCAGTGACACTGTATTCCAGCTGAGCTCTTTAGAGCTGATTGGTGTTAATGGTTTCAAAAAACGACAGTATTGATATTAGTAGGCCCAGGACTTCAACATTTAACAAGAAGATCATTTATAGGTATCATTACCTCATTACAATAGACATCATTACAACCCACCCACACGAATTATTAGTTACACTGTATTCCAGGTGAGCTCTTTAGAGCCAACTGGGGTCCAAGGTCACAGAGAAGGGCAGAATTGATATTAGTAGCCTAAGGACATGAACATTTAACAGGAAGACCATTCATAGGTACCATTACCTGATTGCAATAGATGTCATTACAACCTAGCCCACAGGAATTATCAGTGACACTGTATTCCAGCTGAGCTCTTTAGAGCTGATTGGGGTTAATGGTTTAAAAAAACGGCAGTATTGATATTAGTAGGCTCAGGCAGGACTTCAACATTTAACAAGAAGATCATTTATAGGTATCATTACCTCATTACAATAGACATCATTACAACCCACCCACAGGAATTATTAGTTACACTGTATTCTAGGTGAGCTCTTTAGAGCCAATTGGGGTCCACGGTCACAGAAAATGGCAGAATTGATATTAGTAGCCTAAGGACATCAACATTTAACAGGAAGACCATTCATAGGTATCATTACCTGATTGCAATAGATGTCATTACAACCTAGCCCACAGGAATTATCAGTGACACTGTATTCCAGCTGAGCTCTTTAGAGCTGATTGGGGTTAATGGTCTCAAAAATCGGTAGTATTGATATTAGTAGCCCCTGGACTTCACCATTTAACAAGAATATCATTTATAGGTATCATTACCTCATTACAATAGACATCATTACAACCCACCTACACGAATTATTACTTACACTTATTCCGGGTGAGCTCTTTAGAGCCAATTAGGGTCCACGGTCACAGAAAATGGCAGAACTGATATTAGTAGCCTAAGGACATCAACATTTAACAGGACGACCATTCATAGGTACCATTACCTGATTGCAATAGATATCATTACAACCTAGCCCACAGGAATTATCAGTGACGCTGTATTCCAGCTGAGCACTTTAGAGCCGACTGGGGTTAATGGTTTCAAAAAATGGCAGTATTGATATTAGTAGCCCCAGGACTTCAACATTTAACAAGAATATCATTTATAGGTATCATTACCTCAATACAATAGACATCATTACAACCCACCCACACAAATTATTAGTTACACTGTATTCCAGGTGAGCTCTTTAGAGCCAATTGGGGTCCACGGTCACAGAAAATGGCAGAATTTATATTAGTAGCCTAAGGACATCAACATTTAACAGGAAGACCATTCATAGGTACCATTACCTGATTGCAATAGATGTCATTACAACCTAGCCCACAGGAATTATCAGTGACACTGTATTCCAGCTGAGCTCTTTAGAGCTGATTGGGGTTAATGGTTTCAAAAAACGGCAGTATTGATATTAGTAGGCCCAGGACTTCAACATTTAACAAGAAGATCATTTATAGGTATCATTACCTCATTACAATAGACATCATTACAACCCACCCACACGAATTATTAGTTACACTGTATTCCAGGTGAGCTCTTTAGAGCCAATTGGGGTCCACGGCCACAGAAAATGGCAGAATTGATATTAGTAGCCTAAGGACATCAACATTTAACAGGAAGACCATTCATAGGTATCATTACCTCATTGCAACAGATGTCATTACAACCTAGCCCACAGTAATTATCAGTGACACTGTATTCCAGCTGAGCTCTTTAGAGCTGATTGGGGTTAATGGTTTAAAAAAATGGCAGTATTGATATTAGTAGGCCCAGGACTTCAACATTTAACAAGAATATCATTTATAGGTATCATTGCCTCATTACAATAGACATCATTACAACCCACCCACACAAATTATTAGTTACACTGTATTCCAGGTGAGCTCTTTAGAGCCAATTGGGGTCCACGGTCACAGAAAATGGCAGAATTGATATTAGTAGCCTAAGGACATCAACATTTAACAAGAAGACCATTCTTAGGTACCATTACCTGATTGCAATAGATGTCATTACAACCTAGCCCACAGGAATTGTCAGTGACACTGTAATCCAGGTGAGCTCTTTAGAGCTGATTGGGGTTAATGGTCTCAAAAATCGGTAGTATTGATATTAGTAGCCCCGGGACTTCAACATTTAACAAGAATATCATTTATAGGTATCATTACCTCATTACAATAGACATCATTACCACCCACCCACGCGAATTATTAGTTACACTGTATTCCAGGTGAGCTCTTTAGAGCCACTTGAGGTCCACGGTCACATAAAATGGCAGAATTGATATTAGTAGCCTAAGGACATCAACATTTAACAGGAAGACCATTCATAGGTATCATTACCTGATTGCAACAGATGTCATTACAACCTAGCCCACAGGAATTATCAGTGACACTGTATTCCAGCTGAGCTCTTTAGAGCTGATTGGGGTTAATGGTTTCAAAAAACGGCAGTATTGATACCAGTAGGCCCAGGACTTCAACATTTAACAAGAATATCATTTATAGGTATCATTACCTCATTACAATAGACATCATTACAACCCACCCACAGGAATTATTAGTTACACTGTATTCCAGGTGAGCTCTTTAGAGCCAATTGGGGTCCACGGCCACAGAAAATGGCAGAATTGATATTAGTAGCCTAAGGACATCAACATTTAACAGGAAGACCATCCATAGGTATCATTACCTGATTGCAATAGATGTCATTACAACCTAGCCCACAGTAATTATCAGTGACACTGTATTCCAGCTGAGCTCTTTAGAGCTGATTGGGGTTAATGGTTTCAAAAAATGGCAGTATTGATATTAGTAGGCCCAGGACTTCAACATTTAACAAGAAGATCATTTATAGGTATCATTACCTCATTACAATAGACATCATTACAACCCACCCACACGAATTATTAGTTACAATGCATTCCAGGTGAGCTCTTTAGAGCCAATTGGGGTCCACGGCCACAGAAAATGGCAGAATTGATATTAGTAGCCTAAGGACATCAACATTTAACAGGAAGACCATTCATAGGTATCATTACCTGATTGCAATAGATGTCATTACAACCTAGCCCACAGTAATTATCAGTGACACTGTATTCCAGCTGAGCTCTTTAGAGCTGATTGGGGTTAATGGTTTCAAAAAACGGCAGTATTGATATTAGTAGGCCCAGGACTTCAACATTTAACAAGAATATCATTTATAGGTATCATTACCTCATTACAATAGACATCATTACCACCCACCCACGCGAATTATTAGTTACACTGTATTCCAGGTGAGCTCTTTAGAGCCAATTGGGGTCCACGGTCACAGAAAAGGGCAGTATTGATATTAGTAGCCTAATGACATGAACATTTAAGAGGAAGACCATTCATAGGTATCATTACCTGATTGCAATAGATGTCATTACAACCTAGCCCACAGGAATTATCAGTGACACTGTATTCCAGCTGAGCTCTTTAGAGCTGATTGGGGTTAATGGTTTCAAAAAACGGCAGTATTGATATTAGTAGGCCCAGGACTTCAACATTTAACAAGAATATCATTTATAGGTATCATTACCTCATTACAATAGACATCATTACCACCCACCCACGCGAATTATTAGTTACACTGTATTCCAGGTGAGCTCTTTAGAGCCACTTGGGGTCCACGGTCACATAAAATGGCAGAATTGATATTAGTAGCCTAAGGACATCAACATTTAACAGGAAGACCATTCATAGGTATCATTACCTGATTGCAATAGATGTCATTACAACCTAGCCCACAGGAATTATCAGTGACACTGTATTCCAGCTGAGCTCTTTAGAGCCGATTGGGGTTAATGGTTTCAAAAAACGGCAGTATTGATACTAGTAGGCCCAGGACTTCAACATTTAACAAGAAGATCATTTATAGGTATCATTACCTCATTACAATAGACATCATTACAACCCACCCACACAAATTATTAGTTACACTGTATTCCAGGTGAGCTCTTTAGAGCCAATTGGGGTCCACGGTCACAGAAAATGGCAGAATTGATATTAGTAGCCTAAGGACATCAACATTTAACAGGAAGACCATTCATAGGTACCATTACCTGATTGCAATAGATGTCATTATAACCTAGCACACGGGAATTATCAGTGACACTGTATTCCAGCTGAGCTCTTTAGAGCTGATTGGGGTTAATGGTTTCAAAAAACGGCAGTATTGATATTAGTAGGCCCAGGACTTCAACATTTAACAAGAAGATCATTTATAGGTATCATTACCTCATTACAATAGACATCATTACAACCCACCCACACGAATTATTAGTTACACTCTATTCCAGGTGAGCTCTTTAGAGCCAATTGGGGTCCACGGCCACAGAAAATGGCAGAATTGATATTAGTAGCCTAAGGACATCAACATTTAACAGGAAGACCATTCATAGGTATCATTACCTCATTGCAATAGATGTCATTACAACCTAGCCCACAGTAATTATCAGTGACACTGTATTCCAGCTGAGCTCTTTAGAGCTGATTGGGGTTAATGGTTTAAAAAAATGGCAGTATTGATATTAGTAGGCCCAGGACTTCAACCAGGGCTGGGGTAATTGTAATTGGTAATTGTAATTACCTGTAATTAATTACTTTTTTTAAAGTAATTGGCTGTAATTGGTAATTGAAGATTTTTTCAATTACTTGTAATTGTAATGTAATTAATTACATTGAAAATTCGCCTATAATTGCAATTACTTTTCAATTACTTTCAATTACATTTATCAAAAAATATTTTCAAAACTTACATTCAGTGTTCAAAAATCCAGTATGTTTCAATACTTATGTCTCTCTTATAACAGTATTAGTATCTATGGTGTTGAGATTTGTTTGATGAATTGTTTGCAAGAGTGTGTTTTGATAATGATAACATTGCTTGGAGTGCTTGTGCTGAGAGAATCATTTGAATGTCAAATGGCTTATGTTTTGATAATCATGTATACTTCTAACAGTAATTCTCTTTGGTCTTTTTCACACAAAAAAAATGTTAAGCTTGTCTTTTAAAATAAAATATGGCTGCACAGAGTTATAAAATACCCCTGCTTTCAACTTATTCTCATTGTCACTTAGTGTTTCATTATAAACATGTCTAGTTTAACTTTGCATTTTGACATACCAGATAATGCAACAGGAACTATAAAAGCAAGATGCAAAGACTGCACATCAGTTATTTCTGGATCATCGAAATGTACATCAAACTTTCTAACTCCTCTAAAGGTAAGATTTTTAAAAATTAACATTATTAATGGACACTTTACCCAACGTGAATAGCAGACAACACTTGCAAAATAAATTCTCGAAGGAATAAAAATGTTCAACAATGTTTGTCTCAATCAAAAACATAGCTTTTCACCCCTCATTGGAATAAGCTTGTTCCAATGAGGGGTCATAAGCTATGTTTTTGAGACAAAAATTAAAAACAAAATAAAATTTGAATGGAGATTTTTGCAATAAACTGTATTTATGAGTTTCATTTAAGGCATGAACACTTTAATTCAAAACTACATTAGTTTCTTTTGTCCCAATTTGTGTTTCAATTAGGAGATTAACACTTGAATCTAAAACTATGTTTAGTTTCTTTTGTCCAATTCAAGTTTCAATTAGGGGATTAACTGTACTCAAAGAAAACCAATTACCTTGACTTGCTGATCTAACTCATTCACTTCAGCTATTACCTGTCACAAATGAGTTGTTGTGTAATAAACTTCAAATTATGTTCTCATGTGGGTTCATTTCATATAGACTTAATCTCAATCTTAAACAATTTTCAGAATTTTTCTCAGCATTTTGTCATGAGGTAATAATATTTCATTGAGCAGTTATTTCTGGTATTATTATATTGTTTATACCCCTGGCACCAACAGCTTGCTAGAAGTGTATATAAAACTTTTTACAACAAGCAAACATGACAAAATTGCATCTCTTAATTTTGCTTCAATTAATTTTAGTGCTGAAATTATACAAATGTGAGCGTGAGTGGAATAAGCTCAATGAGCTCAATGAGCTTGCTCCAATAACATCAACATTTCTGTCATTTAATCCTCTGCACAATGAGCTTGTTCCAATAACAGCCACATTTCTATCATTTAATTGACTAAATTTTGCTACAAATAGTTTTACTGTACAAGTGTAAAAAGTTTAATTCTTTTGTATCTTATCATTTCAGAGAAAACACAGAGATGTTTACCTCAACACAGAAAAATCTCTCAAATGTACTAATCTGAGTAATGTCAGTACAGAACAAACTACAATGGTCAATTTTGTGAAGACAACAAATAAATATGATCTTAATCATCATCACCAAAAAAAGATTACTGACTCATTGATTTTATTTATATCTGGAAATCTTCTTCCATTGTCTGTTGTGGATAGCAATGAATTCCGTCAATTTGTTGATAACCTCGACCCACGCTATCAAATGCCTAGTCGAAAACATCTTACAGATAAGCTACTGGGGGAACAGGCCTTAAAGGTTCAGGCCATGTGACAAGTCATCTTGAAAAAGATAAAAGTGTGTGTTTAACTGTTGATCTTTGGTCAAACAGACAAATGAAAGGTTTCTTGGGTATAACTGGGCACTACATACTAAACTGGAATATGCACTCGGTGATGATAGCATGCAAAAGATTTAAAGGGAGACATACAGCAGAGAACATAAGGGAGGAATATGAGGAGGCAATATCATCCTATAATATATCAGAAAAGGTCACAAATATTATAACAGACAATGGATCAAATATTTTAAAAGCATTTAAGTTTGGCCTACCAGGCTTTGAAAGTGAAACATCTGACTGTTCTTCAGGAGAAAATATTGATGATGAAAATAGTGAATTTGATAAACTGGAACAAGATGAATTCTTCAACATTTTACCAAAACATGGCTCTTGTTATGCACACACTCTACAACTTGTTGTGAATGATGGTTTAAAGTGTGCAAACCAACATATGAAAAATCTTATTACTAAAGCCTCAAAAATTGTGAGTCATGTCAGGAAATCTGTCCTTGCTTCAGACATTTTGGAAGGTGAGAAACGTTTACAGGCAGCAAATGCAACTCGGTGGAATTCACAAATAATAATGATCAGGTCCGTGCTGAATATTGCTGAAGAAAAGTTGAATAAACTGGAGACAATTCACCTTTCAAGTTACGAAAGGAAATTATTAAAAGAACTGTGTGAAATTTTGCAACCTTTTGAACATGTCACTAATTTGGTACAACAGGAAAATAGTGTGAGTGCAAGTTTAGCAATACCAGTTACCCAAGGCTTAAGGCACAAGCTGAATAATTTAACGACAACATACAATAATAAGATGATTTCAGTGTTGAGGGACTCTATTGAAAAGAGATTATCCCATTATGAATATGAACTTGAGTATAAATTAGCTGCCACTTTAGACCCCAGGTTTAAACTTCGTTGGTGTAACAATGAAGAAACAAGAAAAGTGAAACAACAAATTATCACAGAAATGAACCAACATGAGAATGAGTTGAAATCCACCAAAGAGGTTAACCCTGCCAAGAAATATAAAAATGACAGAGGTGACTCCACAGATGACTTTTTCAGTTTTATGGAAAAGTCAGACTCTGCAGTTATTGAGTCATCTTCAGATAAGGAGTTAAATGATTATCTGCATAGTCCATGCATAGAAATGACATCAAACCCCTTAACATTTTGGAAGCTTCACTCAGAAACTTATCCACTTTTATCCATTCTGGCATCTAAATATTTGACAATGCCTGTATCATCCGCCCCTGTGGAAAGACTTTTTAGTATTGCTGGTAAAGTGTTTAAACCTGATAGATGTGCCCTTAGAGACGATACATTTCAAAAACTAATGATGGTAAAATGCAATAGTCACATATCCCCATAAGATGTGCTAATGTAAAAAAAAGGTATATGTTAGTCTACACAAAATAAATTAATTGGTTCTCAGGCAATTCTTTTTTCAAATCAGGGAATTATGTGAGTTTGCAATATATTTGACTTGTTATAATTTATGAGAGAGTGCCTATAGGCACTCTCTCATAAATTGTAACAAATCAAATATATTGCAGCACAAAAAAATAAATATACATCTGATGCATCAATGAAAAAACTTAAAAAGTTTCGAGTCTCCTGAGTTTGTACTAATATTGTAATACACTGAAAGACAGTAAAAAGGTTCAATTCCATAAGGGATTGCCTTATTTTTTTGCCTAAGTTTGAATTGTCTTTCTCAAAAAAAATGTGTCATAAGATGTGCTAATGTACAAAAAAGATATGTACATATTTTATTTGTTTTTGTTAGAATTGAAAGTTGAAAGTAATAAAGTACATGTATGGATCTTTACTGAGTGTTTCTTGTTATTTCATATTGCAATAAAGTATACACTACACTGAGGGTGGATTATGGCCAAATCACCTGACAGTTGTATTTTCCACCAATATAAATTCATAATTTCTGAGAAAGGGCTTAAAAACCACTTGCAAATGTTCTGTTGATAGACCTCCATGTTAACCCTGGGGTCCACCAAAAGATAATTTGTCAGTGATTTCTCCAAAAAGTTGTGAAAAGTAATTGAAAGTAATTAAAAGTAATTAATTACTTTTCAAAAAGTAATTGTAATTGTAATTAATTACTTTAAAAAAACAAGTAATTGTAATTGTAATTGTAATTGCATTTTCCCAATGTAATTGTAATTGTAATTAATTACTTTCAATGTAATTGACCCCAGGCCTGACTTCAACATTTAACAAGAATATCATTTATAGGTATCATTGCCTCATTACAACCCACCCACACGAATTATTAGTTACACTGTATTCCAGGTGAGCTCTTTAGAGCCAATTGGGGTCCACGGTCACAGAGAAGGGCAGAATTGATATTAGTAGCCTAAGGACATCAACATTTAACAGGAAGACCATTCATAGGTACCATTACCTGATTGCAATAGACATCATTACCACCCACCCACACAAATTATTAGTTACACTGTATTCCAGGTGAGCTCTTTAGAGCCAATTGGGGTCCACGGTCACAGAAAATGGCAGAATTGATATTAGTAGCCTAACGACATCAACATTTAACAGGACGACCATTCATAGGTATCATTACCTGATTGCAATAGATGTCATTACAACCTAGCCCACAGGAATTATCAGTGACACTGTATTCCAGCTGAGCAATAGACATCATTACCACCCACCCACACAAATTATTAGTTACACTGTATTCCAGGTGAGCTCTTTAGAGCCAATTGGGGTCCACGGTCACAGAAAATGGCAGAATTGATATTAGTAGCCTAATGACATCAACATTTAACAGGACGACCATTCATAGGTATCATTACCTGATTGCAATAGATGTCATTACAACCTAGCCCACAGGAATTATCAGTGACACTGTATTCCAGCTGAGCTCTTTAGAGCCGATTGGGGTTAATGGTTTCAAAAAACGGCAGTATTGATATTAGTAGTCCCAGGACTTCAACATTTAACAAGAAGATCATTTATAGGTATCATTACCTCATTACAATAGACATCATTACAACCCACCCACACAAATTATTAGTTACACTGTATTCCAGGTGAGCTCTTTAGAGCCAATTGGGGTCCATGGTCACAGAGAAGGGCAGAATTGATATTAGTAGCCTAAGGACATGAACATTTAACAGGAAGACCATTCATAGGTACCATTACCTGATTGCAATAGATGTCATTACAACCTAGCCCACAGGAATTACCAGTGACACTGTATTCCAGCTGAGCTCTTTAGAGCTGATTGGGGTTAATGGTTTCAAAAAACGGCAGTATTGATATTAGTAGGCCCAGGACTTCAACATTTAACAAGAAGATCATTTATAGGTATCATTACCTCATTACAATAGACATCATTACAACCCACCCACAGGAATTATTAGTTACACTGTACTCCAGGTGAGCTCTTTAGAGCCAATTGGGGTCCACGGTCACAGAAAATGGCAGAATTGATATTAGTAGCCTAAGGACATCAACATTTAACAGGAAGACCATTCATAGGTATCATTACCTGATTGCAATAGATGTCATTACAACCTAGCTCACAGGAATTATCAGTGACACTGTATTCCAGCTGAGCTCTTTAGAGCTGATTGGGGTTAATGGTCTCAAAAATCGGTAGTATTGATATTAGTAGCCCCAGGACTTCAACATTTAACAAGAATATCATTTATAGGTATCATTACCTCATTACAATAGACATCATTACAACCCACCCACACGAATTGTTAGTTACACTGTATTCCAGGTGAGCTCTTTAGAGCCAATTGGGGTCCACGGTCACAGAAAATGGCAGAACTGATATTAGTAGCCTAAGGACATCAACATTTAACAGGAAGACCATTCATAGGTATCATTACCTGACTGCAATAGATGTCATTACAACCTAGCCCACAGGAATTATCAGTGACACTGTATTCCAGCTGAGCTCTTTAGAGCCGATTGGGGTTAATGGTTTCAAAAAACGGAAGTATTGATATTAGTAGGCCCAGGACTTCAACATTTAACAAGAAGATCATTTATAGGTATCATTACCTCATTGCAATAGACATCATTACAACCTAGCCCACAGGAAGTACTAGTTACACTGTATTCCAGCTGAGCTCTTTAGAGCCATTTGGGGTCCAAGGTCACAGAAAAGGGCAGTATTGATATTAGTAGTCTAAGGACATGAACATTTAACAGGAAGACCATTCATAGGTATTATTACCTGGCTGCAATAGACGTCATTACAACCTAGCACCAGGAATTGTTATTTACACTGTATTCCAGCTGAGCGCTTTAGAGCTGATTGGGGTTAATGGTCTGAGAAAACGGCAGCATTGATATTAGTAGGCACAGGACTTCAACATTTAACAAGATTATTTATTATTTATTTATTTATTTATTGGTGTTTAAGGTCACATACTTATTGCACAATGGCTAATCGTGACCGTGACAGTTTTACGGGTGGAGGAAGCCGGAGTACCCGGAGAGAACCACCGAGCAACGACGAGCAGCTGTCAGCTCTCCAACGTCGTAACTCTGAACTCTGCACCGCAGCACAGACAGGGTTAGATTGGTTGAAGACATGCGCACCATCGACGTGCAGTATGCCTCAGTACACAGCGTCATCGTGCCCCCATGTAGGCAATCGGGGTGAAGTGTCTTGCCCAAGGACACAACGCGGTTGCCGCAGGTGGGATTCGAACCGAGGACCCCTTGGCTTGCAGCCTGCACCTCTACCAACTGAGCCACCGCGCCCCCATTTAACAAGAAGATCATTTATAGATTTCATTATCTCATTACAATAGACGCCATTACAACCCAGCCAATACAAATTATTAGTTACACTGTATTCCAGCTGAGCTCCTTAGAGCCAATTGGGGTCCAAGGTCACAGAAAAGGCCAGTATTGATATTAGTAGTCAAAGGACATGAACATTTAACAGGAAGACCATTCATAGCCAATCATAGGTATCATTACCTGATTGTAACAGATGTCATTACAACCTAGCCCACTGGAATTATCAGTGACACTGTATTCCAGCTGGGCTCTTTAGAGCTGATTTAAGTTAATGGTTTCAAAAAATGGCAGTACTGATATTAGTAGCCCCAGAACATTTTACAAGATGATATGTAGGTATCATTACCTCATTACAATAGATGTCATAACAACCCAACCCACATGAATTAGTCACACTGTGTTCCAGCTGAGCTCTTTAGAGCTACATGGGGCTTATGGTCACAGGAATAGCCTGTATTAATATCAGTAACCCAAGGATATCAACATTTAACTAGAGGGTTATTATTTTTTAGTCTCACTACCTGATTTCAATAGCTGTCAGTACAATCTAGCACACATGAATTATTAGTGACAATGTATTCCAGCTGAGCTCTTTAGAGCTGATGGGGTTAATGGTCTAAAAAATGGCAGTATTGATATTAGTAGCGCTAGGACTTCAACATTTAACAAGAAGATCACTTATAGGTATCATTACCTCATTACAACAGTCGTTATTACAACCTAGCACACATGAATTATTAGTTACACTGTATTCCAGCAGAGCTCTATAGAGTGGCATGGGGATTATGGTCACAGTAAAAACCTGTATTTATATCAGTAGCCCAAGGATGTTACTATTTAACAAGATCATTTATAGGTATAATTACCTCATTACAATAGGTGTCATTACAACCCAGCCCACATGAATTATTAGTTACACCATATTCCAGCCGAGCTCTTTAGAGCTACATGGGCCTTATGTTTTATGGTCATGGAAAAAGCCTGTATTTATATCAGTAGCCCAAGGACGTCAATATTTAACAAAAATATCATTTTCTGAATTTCTGGTCTCATTACCAGACTGCAGAGGACATCATTACAACCTAGCAGACATGAATTGTTAGTTTCTCTGTATTCCATTTCAGCTCTTTTAGAGCTACATGCGGCGTATGTTCCTAGAAAGCCTGTATTTATATCAGTAGGCTAAGGACATCAACATTCAACAACCAGGTCATTAAAAGGTCTCACTAACTAATTGCAATAGATGGCATTAGTACTTAGCATATGTGAATTGATAGTTACACTGTATTCCAGCTGAGCTCTTAAGAGCTAGAATGGGTATGATCACACAATGCATCTCTGTTTATATCAGTGTTCCAAGGACATCAACCTCAAACAAAAAGCTAATTTATAGATCTTGCTACCAAGTTGAAAAAGACAGCAGTGGAACCAACTCCAGCACAAAATGCTCTTAACTCTGTATTCCAGGTGAGCTCTTTGGAGCTGAACATGGCCAATGGTCAAGGGAGACATTTGAATATCCATCAGGGTCCTCAGGAGATGAAGACTCAACAATGAGCCCATTTATCGGTCTCAATAACTTGTTGCAATAAACATCATTACAGCCCTCCATATAGAAAATGCTCCTTAAACTGTATTCTAGCGAGCTGTTTAGAGTTGTACAGATTTTGAAGTCATGTATTTATGCACCAACAGGCAACTTTTCTAGGAGAGCTAGTGGATAGAGGCAAAATAACAAGGAACTGACAAATACAACAAAACTGATTTGAATTGAAAAATTGACTAAAAACTGCTTTTATTTTCAAATTATTTTGATTAATTATGTATACAGCAGTCTAGCCAAAGCATATTTAATGGTAATTGAACATAGGTGGGCGAATAATACACCTGTTATCAGTATACAGATGCAACATAAGTGATGAATAGTTATAAAAATGAGGAACCGGAATGGAGGCGGGGACGGCGGTGGAAATGTTTGACTGCTTTAACTTTGAAAATAATAAATGTTGGAATGACTGCTTCCCGGCCCAAAAATTTGACAGAACACCGTTTGAAACCCACCGAGAAAATAATCCGTATTTCCATTGGATAATCTCGCAGGATCAAAGGGACTGGTCAAGTGGTCATTCCCATATTCTTGCGCGATTATTTTATGACCTAGAGGGGGGGTTCCGTAAATGAGTGAACTTGCAGAGTTACCTACTAAATGGGATTCAGCATGATTAAAATTAAAACTGGATCTGAAAAGGTGAAACCGATACGGCGTCGGGAACAGGCAACTAATGATAACTGATTCCCGGACGAAGTTTGTCGATTGCTTTTATGCATTAAACCTGCTGTTGCATAAATACAGATAGTTGCATTAATGAAACTATCTGGATATTTTTATCAGGGCCCCAAGTACATTAAAACTGAAGAACAAGCTAATTTATAGGCTTCAGTAACTTGTTATAATAAACATCATTTCAACCTTCCACACAGAAATGACTTATATCCCTCACTAACTGGTTGGAATAGACGCCATTACAACCTTCTACCACACTAAATGGACATAATGCTGTATAAGGAGAGCTCTTTAGAATTGTGCTGAGCTTGCATTTTGAGTACACATCTATATTTACACAAGCATTTCAAAGACATCAAAAAACTCACAACAAACTAATTTGTAGGTTTTGCTACCAGGTTTCAATAGGTATCAGTACAACCTATCTCACATAAAATGATCCATACATTGTATTCCGGCAGAGCTCTTTAGAGCTGCATGGGGCTTATGGTCACAGAAAAAGCCTATATTTATATCCATAGGCCAAGAATGTCAACATTTAACAAGAAGGTCATTTATATGTCTCACTACCTGGCTTTAATACACATCATTACAACCTAGCAGACATAAATTGTTAGAAAACTGAATTCCAGTTGAGCTCTTTAAATCTGCATGGTCACAGTAAAAGCCTGTATTTATTTCAGTATTACACAGTAACTCCAGGATGTTGACATTTAACAAGATCATTAAGAGGTATCATTACCTGACTGCAATGGACACCATTACAACCTAGCACATGTGAACTGATAGTTACACTGTATTCCAGCGGAGCTCTTAGGAGCTATAGGCCTACTGTGTGTATGGTCACAGGATATGTCTCTATTTATATCAGTGTCCCAAGGACATCGAAACTGAACAATAAACTTGTTTATAGCCTAATATAGGTCTTGTTAACTGATTGAAATAGACCCAACAGCAACCTACACCTGCATACAATGCTACTTACACTGTATTCCAGGTGAGCTCTTTGGGCTCTACATGGTTCACGGTCAGGAGAAACGTATGCATCCATATCGGTGTTCCAAAGGCATCAACAGCCAACACAGCAGTCCGAGTCATAGATTTTGCCAACTGGTTCAAAAAGAGGGAATGATGATGTTGATGAACATACTGACATAGCTCAGTCAGATCAGTTCCATGACACTACACTGCAAGTTTGGCCAAATTAATTGAATTTTGGGTGTGATATTTGGCGAATATTTGACAGCGCCAGACTTCTATAAAAACACAAATATAAATTACTTTGATAAAGTCAGCAAAATGTAATTGAACCAACCTCAGATACCTAAAATCCTCACTGTCTAAAGACCGCAAAGTTACACTGTATTCCGATTAATTTGAGTTTTTTAGTTTTTCTGACAACAATCTATGTAATATGTCTCTATTGTCAGATCTGGGTTATGTTCATAAATTTTCATAGTTTTAGTTATAATTTATGTTTACATTTGTCCAGTGTTTACCTCATTTCCACTTTAAATGCATTTAGGTTTTGATTGTACCTGTGTTTACAGCGTCAAGTTTACAATATGAAATACGACTATCCGTACTAAATTGGTGTACACTCTGGTAGTCGAGTAGACCCCTACGCTGTATTTTCACTCTGAAATTGCACGCTGAATTCCAGTCTCCTGGCTCGCGCCGAAGGTCTCTCGATTTTTCGGAGGACCCTGATTGATTCATTGCGGGGGTTCTTTATACAGGTAATGAACTACACTATACACAAGGGGGAATCGGGGGAATTTTTGCCGAGCTGCAGCTCTTTTGCCACAGTAGGGATCTTTACAGATTAATCCAGATTGTTCCCGGAAACGCACCCATAGAAACACCCCAAAAGAACTTCAGTTTTGAAACTGCATGTAAACAAATAGATTTGGGTGATTATTATCATGCATTTCCTATTTCACCAAACCTGCTACACTTGTTGAAATGTAAACACACTGCAACCTCCCCAATAATACTAAATGTGGACAGAGAAAACTATGATAAAGCTGTCATGATAGAACTTTATTTAGAAGAACACTGGCTACGCCGAGGGGAAGTTCCGAACGGGAAAGATTCATCCTCGGTAGGCTTGCCGTGATTATGCAAAAAGTCGACTAATCGTCGGTCGTGCCGATTGATCGACTTTAAATTTGAAAGTCGACTTTTTTTGTACCTAACATGTATATCGACACCACTGCCTTGCCAGAACGTGATCAGGCTGTATATACATGATGGGAACTTTTCTGGATGTATAAACGACAGTGGTAGACCATATAGAGGTAAAGGAGGGCGACCTGAGGCGGATTATGGACGATTCGGACCATGTACGATTCGGACCAGATTTTTTCTGGACGATTCGGACCAGATCTATGGACGATTCGGACCAGATTTCTGGACGATTCGGACCATGCTTATGGACGATTCAGACCATGTTCATGGACGATTCGGA
The DNA here is from genome assembly GCA_031216915.1 of Pictodentalium vernedei. Taxonomy (NCBI): domain Eukaryota; kingdom Metazoa; phylum Mollusca; class Scaphopoda; order Dentaliida; family Dentaliidae; genus Pictodentalium; species Pictodentalium vernedei. Next base: position 340,174,273 of record CM062292.1, on the reverse strand, counting down.
CCATGTTTATGGACGATTCGGACACAGTTCTTTGGCGGTTGGGATCAAGTTTTGGGGAGGTTTGGAGCATGTTTCTAAGCCATTTGGACCAAATTATGAGACGGTTGACTGATTCGGGGTGAGCAATAAAAAAAAACAACAACTAATGCCAAAGAAGATTAAACACACTTTTATTCTAGTCAAAAGCAGGTAAGTCTCATATTACAAAAAACGAAGTGAAAAGATTATAATACATAGATATAAATATTGCAGACATATAGCACAATTCTGTTGTTTTGTCCTGATTAATCGCACTCTATAATTACGAACAGGATTATCTGTTGTGATAACCACAAACAATACATTGGTATTTCTCAGTGAAATTAATCCCAATCAACTCGATACGGCGGTATTTCTCAGTGAAATTAATCCCAATCAACTTGACTGACACACAAGAAATTAACAGTACTACTTCCCCGTGGGAACCCCGGGAAATGAAGCAGTGCTTGTTTACCATGGTAAACGAGCTCTTTTTCACTGGTAAAATAGGACCCAGTCACTAATGCTTGGGGTGAGAGTCCTCTAAAATAGGCAACATGGGGTATAAACGATTGACTGGCCTGACTTTATCTCCATGTTGTGTTGTGGTCATGATTAGCCATTGTGCAAAAGTATGTGACCTTAAATATCAATAAATAAATATTAAATAACAGTATTACTATACTCTCTCTCTCTCTCTCTCTCTCTCTCTCTCTCTCTCAGTGACAATTAAGAAGCCATTTACCTTTTTATAATCCTTTTTGCTCTTCACTGACATCACACAGAAGCATAGTGGCAGCTGTTTTATGCTCTCTCCAGATTTAACAAAGGCGTGTATTGAAAGCAGCTGAATGGGGTCATGACAATTTTGAATGTACCATCAACGTACCAAGTTCTTGCTTTACCGAGTAACTCTAATTGTTTTTGAGTTGAGAAAATAATGTGTCGTCTTTCACGTACTTGTATGTCTTTTTGAAAAAATTGCTCTCTGAAATTGGTATTAATATCATAGTAGTCCAGACATAATTCAAAAGACAAATCTGCCGGATTTTGTGGACGCTTGGTTGCCCTTGAACGGTTAACTATCCTAATTAAATTAGGCACGTCTGGCCGAGAACCTTCTGTAAATGATAGTTTTCCCTATTGTTAGTGGCTCCGAGCCCGAATCATGCAACCGTCTGATAATTTGGTCCAAATGGCTTAGAAACATGCTCCATATCGCCCCAAAACTTGATCCCAATCGCCCAAAAACCTGGTCCGAAACGCCCATAAACATGGTCCGAATCGTCCATAAGCATGGTCCGAATCGTCCAGAAATCTGGTCCGAATCGTCCAGAGATCTGGTCCGAATCGTCCAGAGATCTGGTCCGAATCGTCCAAAAAAAATCTGGTCCGAATCGTACATGGTCCGAATCGTCCATATACCCCTCAGGGCCCCCCCCCCCCCCCCCCCCCAGTAAAACGTCATTTTTATAAGTCCGATTCGGAAATGTTTGCAGTAATTACTCCCACTTTAATGATTTTTTGGGGGGAAAATATGAAATTTATTTTCAAGTATTACTACTCTCGTCATGTCAACAACATGTCCGTATTTTAAACAACATCGTTTCCAATAACCATTCTTTGCTCATAAATCTCTTATTTTGGACAACACGAAATGAAACTTGCTGCGTTTGATGAAATTTGCGTAGCCATTTTCAATCATGCGTCAAGATTTAGCTAACTCTAGTTTTGTAACACAAAATATTTAATCTATTTTGCATCACAAAACTAGAGTTAACTCCCTTGGTTCACTCTTTCGTGTTGGAAATCTGCAAATCACGTTTCCCACCATTGATTAGTCTTTGTAAGACTGTGACCCGGGGCCCTCCTAGCCCTATCTGTGTGCATGCATAGTACAATTTTATCTTTGAAACATGATGTTTTTAACGTGGTGAAGTCGGATATTTTTCAACATTTCTTGAATTTGATGCTGTGTTTGCGTTGAATAATGATGCAGACATGTAAATAAATTATATTTGGGCTGAGTACGACAAGTAGAATGTTGATTATGTGATTTTTGTCTTTGATATGAAGCGTGAACTGAGTCGACTCAAATGCGGCCAGTTTCTTTCAGTTTTAGTCAGATGAAATTTGAACAGGTTGCTCAAAGACTGTGAGGTCTAGGAGGGCCCCGGGTCACAGTCTTACAAAGACTAACCATTGATAAATTATCGTGAGTGTGTGTGCGGAAGGGGGGGTACTTTTTACATCCTTAGTGCCCTTACAGGGTCCAGCAGAATAGTCCTTGTAAGTTGTAAAATCCCTCTCCCTCGGATCAGGCCTAGTTCCTTCTGGCTGCTCACTGTTCCGTTTCATCGGAATTTCGGGCGTCAGGGTGTATTACTGTTTAACGGTATGGCAGACGATCGACCAACTTAACAGAATATGACCAACGAAACATTAATTCCGACGTTCACCAAGCCTTATAATGTGGGAATGATGGATCGTTGACTGTGTCACCATGTTATTTGAAATGTACAGGCCCGGTTATACCTACCTTTAGGACCATTCGGCCATCTCGTTTTAGTCGACCCTTTGTTAAAAAAACGTGGTCAAAAATGTCAACTAATCGTCGATTTTCGGCTCTGATTAATCAACTATGGAATTTCATAATCGCGACAAGCCTAAATTAAAATCCTCAGGGAAAATTCGACCTTGTCTTTTTCAGCCTTGGGAAGATTTGGCCCCATATTTGATGTCTTAATTAACCAAATCTTTAACAAAAAAACAACATTTCTTCCTTCACACATTAACAAATCTTTACTATGATAAAAAACAACAAAAGAATGAACCATTATTATTACCACTTTAGCGGGCATTCCTTAGGCCATTATCGCTAATTTCCTGGGCATTAATACGCGATAAATGCTCAGGTCATCACGTAACATGCTGGGCCGCTAGTGGGTTTTCCTTCCCATTAGTGCCCGTGGCCAGACACGTCACATGACAGAATTACCTCCCATTCCCAATCTTCTGTTTCTGCTTTGTATGTTCGGATGCTGTGCGAGGTAAACAAATCTCACAGCAGTTACTTGAGGTGATTACACCAAATATAACCTATTTACTGAAACATAAGGGGCCAAATAGTGATATAATGTGAGTATATTTATGTATCATTCTGTTTTTGAAGCTGCCAAACTCCGATCCTGGATTTTTAACATTGGTTATTTCGTACTTGTTTTCAAAAAACTTTCAAAAATGAACTCCGACAACTCATGAATATTCAATTACTTTGGCTTGTTTTGATCACATGGTATTGTTTGTAAACAGACGACACACGTTCATTGTTATTTTAAGGTTACTTGAGTGTCCTCCCCTATTAGTGGTAATAATAGAAATAACATGATTTTTGTTGGGCGTTATGGTTTATTAACAGCCCTACAGAAAGGATTAACAGCCCTTAGGCTATTAGCGGCCCTCAACTTTGTCTCGGGCTGCTAATAGACCCTTGGGTTGTTAATCATTTCTGTTGGGCTGTTAATAAATCATAACGCCCTCAAAAATCATGTTATTGGTATATTGGCATTAATGGCATTATGGCATTAACTTGATTAAGGCCATAAGGGGCTATATAAGTAATGAAATTTTGTTCATTTTGAAATTCTCACCTCTGATATTCCTTAAATTTAGATTAAATATATACAAATTATACATCAAAATGAAGGTTGGGATGTATAGAACACGAAACACATATGTAATCAACTCATAGAGTTGACAGCAAGCACCCATTATGTGTACACTCCATTTAAAACCCGTCTTCGTCACACCCGGTGATCACTCTGTAATATACATGTCCACCACCCGCCTATCGAGGCTAATTATAGATGAGTGGGAAAACCAGACTTCAAACATCGCCGACGACATGCATCAAAGGATAGCAGCGAGTGGTTCTGCGGTATAATATAATTACGCAACTAAACTCCTGATTGTAAAACTCGACCAATAAACAAAAGAATATGTTTGAAAACACAATATTATTCCATTACAATGACGTAACCGGTACTAGGTTTATTTGTATTTTTCTTACAAGAAATGGCCCATCAAGCTGGCATTTAAGAGGGCGCATAAATACATATTTACCACTTTATACCCAACCAATGAAATTGAGACCTGAATTATTCCGTAAAAAGTTTTCTTTTCTTCTTTATTGTTTTTGTTCCCTGTTGTTGTTTGATTGACTGTTGATGTACGCTGGCCATACCCCTTCATCGGATTTGCTATTGAAAACAATAAAATTTCACATATGTGTGTGTGTGTGAAGGTGTGTGTGTGTGGAGGGTGGGGCGGCGGCTTGTGAATAGATTTATTTTTTTATTTGAAAGGGGTCACTCAAGGAAACAGGTTGGTGAGGTGGGGAAGTAGTATAAAATGTCGGTGAACTTGTTGGGAAGCCAACCAGGCATGTTTTAAGGCATTTTCAATTGCTGCGTACTTGGCATTTTTTCTCAGTTTGAAATACACTATGTATGGATTAATATTTTATTTTTCATCTCTTGATCGCCCACATTCACTGTCTGACTTGAGCAAGAGTGTATTTCCGTAGTGAGTTCAGTTGTTATAGTCTTACTTTGTCAGGCAACCACGTTGATTCCTTGGACAAGGCACTTCACCCCCATTTCCATTGTGTACTAAGGCGTATTGCATGTCGATGGTGCACCTGTCTTCAACCAATGCTAACCCTGCTTGTGTGGAGTTTGTATGTTGGGGAGCTGACAGTTGCTCGCCGTTGCTCAGTGGTTCTCAGCAGGTACTCTGGCTTCCTCCACCCGAAAAAACTGTTATGGTCATGATTAGCCATTGTTTAGAAATATGTGACCTTAAACACGAATAAATAACTTACTTTGTCAATACTTTGTGTTCCCTAAATGCAGTACAAACTTTCAGTCATCTATTTTTAGCTTAACTTGACATAGTCAAGATAAGCTATTGCCATCACGCGTGCGGAAGTCTGTTAGTCTGTGAATCTGTGAGTCTGTGACGTCTGTTCACATTTTCCTTTAGCACGGGCTACACCCCGCAGTTCTTGTCTGATCGTCACGAAATTTCATATGCAGGTTTGGGGTCATGTCTAGATGAGAACGTCCCCTTTTGGTCGCGATCGGGCAACCAGTATGGCTGCCCGAGCCCAAAACCCGAAAACCATTAGCACAGTCTACAGGTCGTATTTATGAAGGGATTTCATTGTAACTTGGTAGGATGCCTCTGTATAGTGCCTAGATGAGAACGTCCCCTTTTGGGCATGATCTATCAACCGTGATGGCTGCCCAAGCCCGAAACCCAAAAACTTTTAGCACAGTCTGCAGGTCATGTTTAATGTGGAGGGATTTCATTGTAACTTGGTAGGATGACTCCTTATGATGTCTAGATGCGAATTTCCCCATTTGGGCATGATCTGCCAACCGTGACGACTGCCCGAGCCCAAAACCCGAAAACCTTTAGCACAGTCTACAGGTCATATTTATTGAGGAATTTCATTGCAACTTGGTGGGTTGACTTCATACAATGTCTAGATGAGAAAGTCTTCCTTTGGGCGTGATTGGGCAACTGTGACGGCTACAGGAGCCCGAAGCCCGAATACCTTTAGCACAGTCTAGAGGTCATATTTATGAAACAATTTCATTGTAACTTGGCAGGATGACTCCAAATAATGTCTAGATGAGAACATTCCATTTTGATCGCAATCATGCAGCCTTGATGGGTGCCCGAGCCCAAAAACCTTTAGCATAGGCAAAAGGTCATATTTATGGAAGGATTTCACTGTAACCTGTTAGGTTGACTCCATATAATGCCTAGATGATGACATCCCCTTTCGGTCGTGATTGGTCAGTTGTGATGGCTACAAGTGCCCGAAGCCTGAAAACCTTGAGCACAGTCTACAGGTCATATTTATGAAGGGATTTCATTGTAACTTCTTAGGATCACTCCAGATGATGCTCAGATGAGATTGTCCCCTATGGTTGCGATCATTCACCCATGATGGCTGCCCGAGCCTGAAGCCCGAAAACCTTTAGCACAGTCTACAGGTCATATTTATTAAGGGATTTCATTGTAACTTGGTAGGTTAACTTCATATAATGTCTAGATGAGAACGTGCGATCATTCACCCATGATGGCTGTCCGAGCCCGAAGCCCGAAAACCTTTAGCACAGTCTACAGGTCATATTTATGAAGGGATTTCATTGTAACTTGGTAGGTTAACTTCATATAATGTCTAGATGAGAACGTCTCCTTTTGGACATGATTGGGCAACTGTGACGGCTAAAGGTGCCCGAAGCCCAAAAACCTTTAGCACAGTCTACAGGTCATATCTATGAGGGGATTTCATTGTAACTTGGTAGGATGACTCCAAATAATGTCTAGATGAGAACGTCCCCTTTTGATCGTGGTCATTCAGTCTTGATGGGTGCCCGGGCCCAAAAACCTTTAGCATAGGTAAAAGGTCATATTTATGGAAGGATTTCATTGTAACCTATTAGGTTGACTCCATATAATGCCTAGATGATGACATCCCCTTTTGGTCGTAATTGGTCAGCTGTGTTGGCTACAAGTGCCCGAAGCCCAAAAACCTTGAGCACAGTCAACAGGCCATATTTATGAAGGGATTTCATTGTAACTTCATAGGATCATTCCAGATGATGCCCAGATGAGATTGTCCCCTTTGGTTGCGATTATTCAACCATGATGGCTGCCCGAACCCGAAGCCCGAAAACCTTAAGCACAGTCTACAAGTCATATTTGTGAAGGGATTTCATTGTAACTTGGTAGGTTGACTTCATATAATGCCTAGATGAGAACGTCCCCTTTTGGACATGTTTGGGCAACTTTGACGGCTAAAGTTGCCCGAAGCCCAAAAACCTTTAGCACTGTCTACAGGTCATATTTATGAAGGGATTTCATTGTAACTTGGTAGGTTGACTCCAAATAAGGTCAAGATGAGAACGTCCCATTTTGGCCGTGATCATTCAGCCTTGATGGGTGCCCGAGCCCAAAAACCTTTAGCATAGGCAAAAGGTTATATTTATAGAAGGATTTCATTGTAACATTGTTAGGTTGACTCCATATAATGCCTAGATGATGACATCCCCTTTTGGTCATGATTGGTCAACTGTGATGGCTACAGGTGCTCGAAGCCCGAAAACCTTGAACACAGTCTACAGGTCATATTTATGAAGGGATTTCTTTGTAACTTCGCAGGATCACTCCAGATGATGCCCAGATGAGATTGTCCCCTTTGGTTGCGATCATTCAACCATGATGGCTGCCCGAGCCCGAAGCCTGAAAACCTTTAGCACAGTCTAAGGTCATATTTATGAAGGGATTTCATTGTAACTTGGTAGGTTGACTTCATATAATGTGTAGATGAGAATGTCCCCTTTTGGAGACGAGTGGGCAACTGTGACGGCTTCAGGGGCCCAAAGCCCGAAAACCTTTAGAACAGTCTACAGGTCATAATTATGAAGGGATTTTATTGTAGCTTGGTAGGATGACTCCAAATAGTGTCCAGATGAGAACGTCCCCATTTGGTCACGATCATTCAGCCTTGATGGCTGCCCGAGCCCAAAAACCTTTAGCATGTCTATAGGTCGTATTTATGGAAGGATTTCATTGTAACTTGTTAGGTTGACTCCATATAATGCCTAGATGATGACATCCCCTTTTGGTCGTGGTTGGTCAACTGTGATGTCTACAGGTGCCTGAAGCCTGAAAACCTTTAGCACAGTCTACAGGTCGTATTTATGTAGGAATTTCATTGTAACTTGGTAGGTTGACTTCATATAACGTCTAGATGAGAACGTCCCCTTTGGATGCAATTGGGAAACTGACGGCTACAGGAGCCCGAAGCCCGAAAACCTTTAGCACAGTCTACAGGCCATATTTATGAAGGGATTTTAATGTAACTTGATAGGATGACTCATTTTGGAATAATTTCATTGTAATTTTGTTGATATATGTTAACTGTGAGGGCCACATATATTAACTGTGAGGTCATATTAACCCACCCCTCAGATCTTTAGTACAGTGTACACCTCATATTATTTTTATCATAAACATAGCATACAGGGAACAGAAATGAACATATTCCCAGTTATCACAATTCTTGTCTTATTTCATAATCCTTTCATAAACATTGAACATTATCCTTTTCATCAAACACAACACACAAGTTAAGCTACAGTGTCATTGACACTTTCATTATGAAAACTCACCTGTGACACTAAAATCGCATTTTACAACAAATGATATTGCCAACATAGTTTTTTTTATATAAATTCTGATACTGGTCCCAAAAGTTGAAACACTTCTGGTGAAATATTTTAATATCTTAATACACTTCTTATATATTCCTTGTCATAATTTCCATTGACACGTAGTTTAAGCTTTATAAAATTGAGAGGATAATTCGCAGTTCAAAACCGAACTTTATCACAACTTATTGTTGAAGAATGGAGAATTTTCCTCAGAATATTATGAAACATAAATACATGTAACGTGCAAATAGATAAAAAAAGGCAAAATTATTATATTATGTGGTACAAGAAGTAAACTCCTTTATGTTTTGTTACTCTGTTGTTAATTTATTGAGTTTTTCTACCTGGTTTATATTATCCCAAGAGGGTTTTTTCTTGAAAAATAAAATTCCGCTTCAAAATACCTTTCTCGTATACATTTTTGTCCAGAACCTGAAAAAATGGGCTATGCAGTGATGTTTATTAAATTCATTTTGTTGGGATTCGTCTTGTTGGGATGAGCATTTTCGACATTCATCTTGTTGGGAATAAAAGGTAATAATAACACTTTGGTCGGGCGCTGATTTGTCGTGGTTCTCGGGTGAGAAGGCCTTGGTTATCCCTGTGCTCCCAACTGCCTCCCTATTCCCACACTTCTTCTATTCTTCCAACACTCGGAGAGAACTGCTTGATGCTATCCCTTGCCCCAACCGTATGAGGGAGTGCGTAATAGCAAATTTACATGTGAAATAGTTCATAATTTATTCAGATTATATCTGGTGGTAATGTGGCATAATTATTTATGCCTTCCACAGCTTATAAATTATGGACACAAACGGACAGAGTCAAGGAAATTGCGGGTTTTTTTTTTCAAAATTCAAATTTCAAAATTATTCCCTGTGGAAGGCAACGTGCCCCGTTCAACGAGAGGGGGCACCACCTCTCGTGCAAGCCCCCCATCTCGCTGCCACGCAGCTGGGACGAGGCTGCGCATCATATTCTTACGCTCCTGATGCAGATGCCAAAGGCATGAGCGATGATAGGTGGTTTGGGGAGGGTGACAGAAGTTTGTTTGGAGGATAAAAGCTTCTGCAGCTTTGTCGAGCCACCCAAATGTTATTTCACACCTTGTGCGAGTAGTGGTTAATTCAATCTACATGTACTTTAATTAATACCTTCAATCAATCATTAGTTTAATTGCATAGCCCTACAACCTAACAATTCAGTTGAATGATTTGTTACCAGAGAGAGAGAGAGAGAAGATTGTAATTAATTTTACATCTGATTTGTTTTTGTTTAAGTAATCACCGTGGTGACCCAAAAAAAGTTCCTGCACAGTCAATCCGGCTGATTAGTCTATTTTTAACACATCTGTTACATAACAGCAATCAGCAATACTAGTGTCAGTTTTAAATGAGAGGTACACGTAATGACTGGTTCCCAGCACGTCGTTTTACCCAAATGAAAACAATTGAAATCATATGAAAGTAATGAAAGCACAAAACCACCCAAATGATACTATATAATATTCGTCTTACATATTAAAACCTATATTAAAAAAAATTGCCACAAAACATACTTAAGAAAAAGTTGTAGGAGTTTAATCGATAGAAAGTGCGATGAGAATTGAACTTCTGTGGTTGTATGCAAAATCATCTTCGAAATCCAAGTATGTAGTGAATGAAACATGTCCGAAACAATTACGCTGACCAGTTACGAACTGATTTATTCGATCAATCTTGATTAAAGAATAAAGAATAGACTAGAAGTCCTTTCTGTTCAGGTCGAATGGTATGAGCGTTTTGAGTTGGAAAATCCATTGGATTTCAGCAGTACGTCTTCTATCCGTGTTTTTTTGGGTCGTCGGGATCAGAGTTTAGGATTTGTATTATCCTGTATTTCACATTATTCACAGTGTGATCTGATTGATTGTAATGGTAGGAGACAGGTGTGTCTCTTTTAAATTTAGTATCGACTAAGTGTTCTTTAATACGGATGTGGAATTGACATTTGGTTTCGCCCACATATTGTTTTCCACGTTTAGAACAGCTAATAAGGTAAATGCAGTTTCTGGACATACAGTTGGTTTTTAAAGGGCCTCTGTGTCTGGACTTCGAGGCCATTCCCGAGAACTCAAAACACTCATACCATTCGGCCTGAACAGTAATGACTTCTAGTCTGTTCTTTATTCGTATCTCTTTTTTCACTTTCTGTTCAGCATGCCAAGTGCCTTTTTCGAGATGATGCTGTAGACGACACAGATGTCACAGTAAAGCGACGTAACAATAGACTCAATTAGAGAGGAGACTATGTTACGTCATTCCAACTATATAATGACTTACCTATGCACAGATTGCTCCAAGACATACACCAGCCGCCACAGCTGGTGTAGACATCGACGGATCCATCATGAAAAGAAAAGCTGGGTCGAATGCAAGATTTGCGGCATTCACCTTCGACGCAAGGAATATCTGGTTAAACACACCTACCGGAGACACGGCAACCGACCATCCCCCCAAACACAACCGGGGGAAATTCAATAGAAGACATTCTATATAACGTCACACACGGAACAGAACCACCCATTTCACCTATCCCAGACCTTGAGGCTCACCACCTGTCGACATACTGAGAGCAGTGGTCAGCAACATATTCAGCTCTGCAAACACCCCTGTGAATAGTGAATGTGCCGCCGCGACCCAAGCAAGAGACAGAATAATAGATAACCCAGACAACACAGTTAACAGTCTGGAAACACAGAACCACTACTCCAGTATCCGGATCAATAGAGACATTGGATTACCACATCCATTCATCACGAGTCATCAAGGCAATACCCCCACATGGGAATATAAAGCAGCTATACAACACAGACAAAGTACTCAGATTCGCCTGCCAAGGCTTGGAGCGACTCGCTAACAGTCATACACACCACGGCTAAACAAGGGCTGTATTTATTACCATTTTTAAATAATCAACAACAAATAGTCAGTATTATTTTTTATTTTTATTCAACAAGTTGGCAGAGGCACCCTTCACCTCCTTATCACTTGTCATCTCTTAGCTTTACCACCACACCACTGTTATTTTTCCTTCCTCCATTACGGAAAAACTGCTACTACCTACAAATAAAAATTTATTTTGGCTTCATTTATTGAGACTCAAATATTGAGGCATGATTGACATCATCAACACTGTTATGGAATATCAGTAGCGCTATACCCTAAACGGTACCACCAGATATAACTCTAAATATACAGTTCACTACACGTCACAGAACAAACGAAACGGTATCGGTACTGCCACCCACATCTGTACCGGTACCACCACATATAACATCAGTATCGGTACTGCCAGACACATGGATTTGTACTGCCACACTGAAAAATGGTACCGCCAACCCAAATAGTATACAAAGGGGAAGGCCTACCCAACACTTCGCCTCTGATGAGTTCAAATTAGAACAAAACCGGTCAGGCAACTTCAGCTACCAAAGGGTATAGAATAACTATCCACTCTCTCGGGCTCCACCAAGGGCTTTTATTAAATCAATCTTGATTAAAGGTTTTGAAGATTTTAATAAAGACAGTTTCAAAGGTTCTTCGATCGTTTTATTTTAAATAAATTGTACTACTGTCATATGGCTATGTGTTGATTACGGACAACATGAGCCAGTGTTTTTATTTCAATTTGATAGATGGCAAACATCTAAAATTGGTGAAAGTCACATCCCTGTTTTAAGTCGAATGGCTTTTTCGGTGGCTAAAATATTTTAACTGGCTTGAGTGGCTTGTTTTTTTACAGTAATTTTCAAGGAATTACTCAGAAGCTAGAAGTCAAGCGCTCATGTTATATATATTTATCCCTATAGATAAGATGGGTCCCTACACTAAGACAACCCAACACTCTTCCTGATCATCGAGCCTGAGACATTTGCTGAGTGCTTGATCCTTTTCCTCCTCCCACACCTAGACACGTAGCTACCTGTTCTCAACAGTCACAGAGGGTCGAAAGGGGCTTTCCCCACAGTATCCCTGCACGCATTCGGCACAAAACCATTTCATCCAAAAATGGGTCCATACCAGAAAATAAGTAGTCAGACAAGGACAATATCAGGTACAAAAAGGCCAATGTCAGACTGAGGTTTAAAATCATCAGTCAAAATGTCTGATGCCAAAATTATCAATGAAGTTCAGTGATCAGAAGATCATGCATGCTGCAAATCATGTACATAACTAAAATTAACGATTGTTATGATTTCTGGTCCTGGCAAGTTGGGAAGTGTGAAGAAAGTGTTTGTACAGCTTATCAGTATTAACAGCATGTGAAGGAATTCGATTTGATATAGCTATACATGTATCTAAATTATGTCTGAATGGTAATTCAGTTCCAATTCAGAATGAAACCAATTATACCTTGTTTGGCAGGGCTCATTGAGCCCTGCCAAACAAGGTATGATTGGATGAATTTTGAGCAGTTTTAAGATTTTTAAGGTACATGTATACCCAAAACACATTATTTTGAATACTCAAACTCCATTTTGTAATATGTCAGATGTCATTCTTAAATGACAGACATGATACATTTGGCATCTGACATTTTGTCTGGAAGAGCATTGAAAATTATTTTCAGGCTTGGAGGGTCATCATTCTTGTTACAACTCTTTACGACCATGACGAGAAATTTTAATTCGAAGTTAAAGTATCCTTGTGGGGAGTGTGCAGAAAACTGTGTTTCCACCAGTTGTTTATTTTGTATGGAATGTCAAAATTGGCTACATACAAGCTGTCAGGACATTTCTAATGACAAACTCCAGGAATGGAGTAAATGTTATGAAGACTACATTTAAGCGCTCATTAAAAATATTCTGGAGTTATGCTAGCAGTCGTCTCTACGCCTCAAATGCATTCTTTCATCATCTATGTTGGGCAGTTATTTTGTTATTTATTACTTGTATGTTCATGCATTATCTATATTTCTGCTTTTAAATTTACAATTCACAATAGAGGCACATTTTATTCGTTTTGTGTTTCACCCTTTCTTCGCTATGTTTTGCCTTAAAAAAAGGCAGAAACCTGGTGACATTGTCGTTTAGACTTCTGTTTCTTTTCAACCTACTCACAATTGTTTACAATTGTCTGTAATGTAAGTGCAAGCCCTACTTCGGAACTAACTCAAGCTTTTAAGAAACTTTTCCAAACAAGCTGGAATAGTAATAGAGTGCAAAAGCATGAAAAAGATCGAAAAAGGGTCGAGTGAGACCAGCGCTCGAAATTACAGGTACTCTCTCTGCACACCTCTTGCATTTACCGAGCGCATGCGCAACAACCGTGACATCAATTTCTTTTATTTCTGGCATTGTACCTGGTCGGAAATTTTTGTGACTTGTGCTATTCTTAGCTATTATCTTCGTGAACAACTTATTGTATGTGCTATCTTCATCTGATTGTGTGCAAGTGGATTGTATCCTTTTTCAAGCTTTCAAAATTATTGTTATTTAATGCTATTTTTGATTATTTTCCTTGTATTTTCACACATAGTCTTGTTTTCCCCCACGTGTGAACACAACCTTTGTTATCCCCGCATTTTAAAAAATGCGGGGATATTGTCATGATCTCCGTCCGTACGGCCGTACGTCCGTACTTCCGTACGTCCGGTTTTGTAATTCGAAACGCTGTAACTTTCTACAGTTGTTCGATAGTGTCTGTGCAACCCAAAAATACAACTTTTAAATTTTTGTGCCACCAGGTGGCTTCTGTGGAGCCACTTAAAAAATGCGTTATTTTTTCACTTTTTTGCTGAATAGTCCCAACCTATGTAATTCGGAGTTCTAAAATTACACTAGGGTGTTGCTAAATGATCTGTAGATATGTAGGAAGGTTTCGGATTTTTCGGGTGCCACGTGGCTGTGCCACCGTAGCCACTTTTGTGTTTTCTTAGACCGTTTCCGGCAAAAGGCTCGTAGGATATGTAATTTGAAATGCTAAATCCATGCTCAGATGTTGCAGTAGGGTCTATAGATGCACACGAAGGTTTCGGATTTTTCGGGTGCCACGTGGCTGTGCCACCGTAGCCACTTTTGTGTTTTCTTAGACCGTTTCCGGCAAAAGGCTCGTAGGGTATGTAATTCAAAACGCTAAATCCATGCTCAGAAGTTGCAGTAGGGGCTATAGATGCGCAGGAAGGTTTCGGATTTTTCGGGTGCCACGTGGTTGTGCCACCGTAGCCACTTTTGTGTTTTCTTGAACCGTTTCCGGCGAAAGGCTCCTAGGGTATGTAATTCGAAACGCTAAAACCATGCTCAAATGTTGCAGTGGGGTCTGTAGATGCGCACGAAGGTTTTGGATTTTTCAGCTGCCACGTGGCTGTGCCACCATTGCCACTTTCGTGTTTTCTTAGACCGTTTCCGGTGAAAGGCTCCTAGGGTATGTAATTCGAAACACTAAAACCATGCTCAATTGTTGCAGTAGGGTCTGTAGATGTGCACGAAGGTTTCAGATTTTTCAGGTGCTACGTGGCTGCGCCACTGTTGCCACTTTTGTGTTTTCTTAGACCGCTTGTGGCGAAAGGCTCCTAGGGTATGTAATTTGAAATGCTAAAACCATGCTCAAATGTTGCAGTAGGGTCTGTAGATGCGCACGAATGTTTCAGATTTTTCAGGTGCCACGTGGCTGTGCCACCGTTGCCACTTTTATGTTTTCTTAGATCGTTTCCGGCGAAAGGCTCCTAGGGTATGTAATTTGAAACGCTAAAACCATGCTCAAATGTTGCAGTGGGGTCTGTAGAAGCACACGAAGGTTTCGGATTTTTCAGGTGCCACGTGGCTGTGCCACCGTTGCCACTTTTGTGTTTTCTTAGACCGTTTCCGGCGAAAGGCTCCTAGGGTATGTAATTCGAAATGCTAAAACCATGCTCAAATGTTGCAGTGGGGTCTGTAGATGCGCACAAAGGTTTCAGATTTTTCAGGTGCCACGTGGCTGTGCCACCGTTGCCGCATTTGTGTTTTCTTAGACCGCTTCCGACGAAAGGCTCCTAGGGTATGTAATTCGAAATGCTAAAACCATGCTCAAATGTTGCAGTGGGGTCTGTAGATGCGCACGAAGGTTTTGGATTTTTCAGCTGCCATGTGGCTGCGCCACCATTGCCACTTTCGTGTTTTCTTAGACCGTTTCCGTCGAAAGGCTCCTAGGGTATGTAATTCGAAACACTAAAACCATGCTCAAATGTTGTAGTGAGGTCTGTAGATGCGCACGAAGGTGTCCGATTTTTCAGCTGCCATGTGGCTGCGCCACCATTGCCACTTTCGTGTTTTCTTAGACCGTTCCCGGCGAAAGGCTCCTAGGGTATGTAATTCGAAATGCTAAAAGCACGCTCAGATGTTGCAGTAGGGTCTGTAGATGCGCACGAAGGTTTCGGATTTTTCAGGTGCCACGTGGCTGTGCCACCGTTGCCACTTTTGTGTTTTCTTAGACCGTTTCTGGCGAAAGGCTCCTAGGGTATGTAATTCGAAACGCTAAAACCATGCTCAAATGTTGCAGTGGGGTCTGTAGATGTGCACGAAGGTTTTGGATTTTTCAGGTGCCACGTGGCTGTGCCACCATTGCCACTTTTGTGTTTTCTTAGACCGTTTCCGGCGAAAGGCTCCTGGGGTATGTAATTCGAAATGCTAAAACCATGTTCAAATGTTGCAGTGGGGTCTGTAGATGCGCACGGAGATTTCGGATTTTTCAGCTGCCACCTGGCTGCGACACCATTGCCACTTTCGTGTTTTCTTTGACCGTTTCCGGCGAAAGGCTGCAAGGGTATGTAATTCGAAATGCTCAAATGTTGCAGTAGGGTCTGTAGATGTGCACGAAGGTTTCCGATTTTTCAGGTGCCACGTGGCTGTGCCACCATTGCCAATTTTGTGTTTTCTTAGACCGTTTCCGGCGAAAGGCTCCTAGGGTATGTAATTCGAAACGCTAAAACCATGCTCAAATGTTGCAGTGGGGTCTGTAGAT
Organism: Pictodentalium vernedei; assembly: GCA_031216915.1. Classification (NCBI taxonomy): domain Eukaryota; kingdom Metazoa; phylum Mollusca; class Scaphopoda; order Dentaliida; family Dentaliidae; genus Pictodentalium; species Pictodentalium vernedei. The sequence goes on along the minus strand of CM062292.1, from coordinate 340,157,985 downwards.
GCACACGAAGGTTTCGGATTTTTCAGGTGCCACGTGGCTGTGCCACCGTTGCCACTTTTGTGTTTTCTTAGACCGTTTCTGGCAAAAGGCTCCTAGGGTATGTAATTTGAAACGCTAAAACCATGCTCAAATGTTTCAGTGGGGTCTGTAGATGTGCACAAAGGTTTCAGATTTTTCAGCTGCCTAGTGGCTGTGCTGTTGCCACTTTCACATTTTCTTAAATCGTTTCCGGTGAAAGGCTCCTAGGGTATGTAATTCGAAATCCTAAAACCATGCTCAAATGTTGCAGTAGGGTCTGTAGATGCGCACAAAGGTTTTGGATTTTTGGGGTGCCACGTGGCTGTGCTACCGTTGCCTCTTTCATGTTCTCTTAGACCATTTCCGGCGAAAGGCTCCTACAGTATGTATTTCAAAATGGTAAAACCATGCTCAAATGTTGCAGTAGGGTTTGTAGATGCGCACAAAGATTTCGGATTGTTCAGGTGCCACGTGGCTGTGCCACCATTGCCACTTTCATGTTTTCTTAGACCGTTTCCGGCGAAAGTCTCCTAGAGTATGTAATTCGAAACGCTAAAACCATGCTGAGATGTTGCAGTAGAGTCTGTAAATGCGTAGGAAGGTTTTGGATTTTTTGGGTGCTAAGTGGCTGTGTCACCGTTGCCACTTTTGTGTTTTCTTAGACCGTTTCCAGCGAAAGGCTCCTAGGGTAAGTAATTCGAAATGCTTAACACATGCTCAAATGTTGCAGTAAGGTCTGTAGATGCGTACAAAGGTTTCAGATTTTTCAGGTGCCACGTGGCGGTGCCACCATTTTTCTTTCGTGTTTTCTGAGATCATTTCCAGCGAAAAGCTCCCAGAATATGTAATTTGAAATGTTAAAACTATGCTCAAAAGTTGCAGTAGGGTCTGTAGATGTGCACGAAGGTTTCGGATTTTTGGGGTGCCACCGTTGCCACTTTCATGTTTTCTTAGACCGTTTCCGGCGAAAGGCTCCCAGGGTACATGGATGTAATTCGAAGTGCTAAAACCATGCCCAAATGTTGCAGTGAAGTCTGTAGGTGCGCACGAAGCTGTGTCACCTGTGCCACTCAATATGATTTTAGTGTGTCATATAATACATTTTTTCTTTGTATCAAGCATTCATACAAAGTCAAGGATGCAAATGCGGGGATACACTATAGTGTGCTTTGCACACAAGTGACACCATCTAGTTCTGTTTTCCGTCGGCGGGAAGCTTGATTTCATTATTCACATTCATATTATGCCAAAGACTATTCCTTGTACCTCTTGCTTGCAGGAGAAACATGTGGACGACTCTCATTCCACATGTGTCACTTGCAACAATTGTACTCAGGCCCAATCCTGTGGTATTTGTGGGGTTTAGTCCTCAAAATTCTGGGCTTCTCTTAACAAGGTGGTTCTGTCCAGAGCTAGAACCCCTCGTTCTCGGGGTAAGGGTAGCCATGCTGTATCAGACATTTCTGTTAGTGCACGTGGTTACTCTGTCACACAGGATGCTGATCTGTCTTTTTCTGTGGCGAATTCCTCTGCAACTGTTGACAGTGCTAGTTAGTGATACCTGACGTGGAGACCGTGGTCTCTTTGTCTTCTGATGTCACTCTTGAGGCATCTGTTTTCGTAGAGAGCTTCTCCAAGGTCAGTACGGTGATCCTCTCTGATTTGCCTCCTATGCCGTCAACAGTTGCTGAGGAAATTGTTACTACAGATCCTATTCTGTATGATGGTGGCTCTTCCATCTCCTCTGGGGATGGTATACAGGTTTGCTCCTAGTTGGTTGATCCGTTCAGTCGCTTCATCGTTTATTGTTCCTCCTTCCCCTACTAGAGTGCCGACTAGCAGGATGGGGTTGGGACATTGGCATCCAGGGCCTGCTGTTCGGCAGAGGTCAGTGACAGCCCCGGTTAGCTGTCACTCTCGGAACCTTCCTCCGGTGATTCCTCACTGTGTTCCGAGTCTGGATGTCGATCGATGCTTGCCGTCGGTCTCAGAGGATGGGCAGTTGGGACCTTCTGCCGTCGCAGAGGCCAATGACAGGTTCCTGTCATTCTTGGGACAATCCTCCGGTGTCTTCTCACCGTGTCCCAGGTCCAGCTACCGATCGACGTACGCCGTTGGTCTCTTTAGAGGATTTGCAGGCAGGACCTTCTGTTCCGTAGAGGTCAGTAATGGCCCCTGGATGTCACAATCGGGACTATCCTCCGGTGTCTTCTCACTGTATCCCTATTCTGTCTGCTGATCGACGTTCGACGTCGGTCTCTTCCGAGAATTTGGGTTCTTCTACCAGAAGGGTCCATTGGGAGGACACTCCGCCGGGCGATGCTGCTGCGACGGATTCTCAGGGTGACCTGCGTCAGGCCGTTTTGGCACTCACCCAGTTGCTTTCTGGCAGTTGGCCTCCCTGTGCCTCTTGAGGTACAACCTCCTTTGGTCGGTCGCCAAGATGTCTCGCCTGGCCCCTTGGATACTGCACAGTATTCACAGGAGGTTTCTGCTGGTCAGCCTGAGTTGGACTACGTCTCCTCTGCAACACAGGGTGACGATTTTCTTGAAGGTGATGGGCCCCCCTCGTCAGTCTTGGGGCAGGCTTTGGATTTCATCTTTGGCTTATTGCCGGACATTCAACCTTCAGACCAGCCATCTGTGACCGTCCGGCCGCGGTCCTCTATGGAGTGCCGTAACCCTGTTGAGCCTTCTAGCTCTGGGGCTTTGCGTCCTCTGCATTCGGCTCAGGTTGTTGAGTCCTTCCAGGGCTTAGACGCCAAAATGCGTTCTAAGGCCCTCAAGGGGTCTTTCTTTTCTAGAGCTGATGCCTTTCTGCCTCCATCGCGGTTTCATGTTTACGATTCCGTCTGTCCACCAGTCTTCCAAGGGATGACTACTGTGGATGAGGATCCTTCTTCCCTCGGGTTAACTAAGCCTAAGTCAGCAGTTCTCCTGATGTCGGTAGTTGAATCTATGGTGGGCCTGTCCCGAGAGATGCTGGGTATGTTATTTCTCATGAACCATGTCGTCGCTGCCCTTGCTGAATATTTTCCACCAGGGGAGTTTGATGATGCTCAGGCACCTTTTCGCGTTTTGTCACAGGCTCTCATGAACTTGACACGCTCACGCCTGTAACATGGCTAATTTGGAGCTGGCACGCCGGGATGCGGTGTTGGATTCTTCTCCATCCCTTCCTTTTGAGCAGCATGCTGCTCTGAGGTCTGCCTCTTTGGTTGGACCTCAGTTGTTCCATGGAAGCTGTCCGTGGTGAGGTTCTTTGTCATTCGAAAGACCAGCTTTTGCTGCGACAGCTGGACCAACCTGCTGCTGCGGGTGGTGGTCATTCCAGGCCCGCCAAGCGTCCTGCTGCATCTGCCTTGTCGGCTATGCCTTCGGCTCTGTCTGCTCCTCTGCTCAGAAGAAGCGCCGACGCAGCCAGGCTCGCTGGCAGCCTCAGGCAGGAAAATCTCAGGACTCTGTCACTTCCCGAGGTGGTGGTTTCTCCTCTCGGGGGGCCTCGTCGAGGCCGCAAGTTCTCACCTCGATTCACCTCCAGTCGGGGGAAGGCTGTCGCTGTTTTACGACCGTTGGACAGAGATAACGTTGGACACTTGGGTCCTCGACGTCATACAATCTGGTCTGCGACTGTCCTTCCATCAGCACCCCAGTTTATCTCGGGTGCACCCCCCCCCCCCCCCCCCCCCCCCCCTGCTGGACTTGGGTTCCTTCCGATTCACTACGTCGGGACCTTCTGGTGCAGGAGATCGACAATCTCCTCTCCAAAGGGGCGATTGAGGTGGTCAGGAACACCCTTTCACTCGAGACTGTTCTTGGTGCCGAAGAAAAACGGCCATTTTCATCCTTTCATCGATCTGAGTATCCTGAACGAGTACATAATAGCTCCTCGTTTCAGTATGGAGACTTTCCGGTCAGTTCGACGTTCAGTTCATTAGGGCGACTTTGCTGCCAGTATTGTCCTGAAGGATGCCTACTTCCATGTACCCATTCATCTGGCGCCACGGAAATACCTTCGGTTCTCGTTTCGGGATCGAGTCTATCAATTCAGAGCTCTCCCGTTCGGTTTGATGTCACATGTGCTTGCTTCCCACCGTTTTTTCTCGTGCAGAAATTATGCAAATTAGATGAACTTTGATTTTTTCAGTGCGACTTACACACAGTAAGTAAACATGTCAATACGGCTCAGACTAGAGTCTGTATTTATGAACTGATCTTCACGAAATGTCTTGGGTACCTTTGTTATCACCTTGGGACGAGAACGAGTGTTTCTGGGTGCGGTCTAAAATTCAAGATGGCTGCCAGTGGCCATTTTGTACCGAAATTAGGTCTAATCAGTTTTTTGTACACAACTTCTATACAGCTCAGACTAGAGGCCATATTTATGAACCAATCTTTACGAAACTTCTTGGGTACCTTTGTTATCACCGTGGGATGAGAGCGAGTGTTTTTGGGTGTGGTCCAAAATTCAAGATGGCCACCAGCAGCCATTTTGTACCAGAATTAGTACAATCAGTCTTTTGTACAGAACTTCTGTATGAAAGTTCTGATTTGAATAAATTTTTGTATGAATGTTTAGTAACATGGAATACATCACATATTGTAAGGGTTTTTTTTCATGCAGAAATTATGCAAATTAGATGAACTTTGATTTATTCAGTGCCACTTACTCAATGTAAGCACACATGTCAATACGGCTCAGGGTAGAGGCTGTATTTATGAACCGATCTTCACAAAACTTCTTGGGCACCTTTGTTTTCACCTTGGGACAGGAACGAGTATGTTTTGGGATGCCTTTGTTATCACTGTGCTATGAGAACAAATATTTTGAGGGTTCAGTCAGACCCACTCTGGGACTCAAAGATTTTTTTCTAGTTTAGCATCTGACTGTCACCCACCTTTACAATACTTTTCCTATACATTTGTTACAGGCAAGGGTCAGTATTTATGTACAGACCGTTACAATACTTTATATGTACCTTTGTTATCAGGTCATTACCTAGATGTTTGTCATTGCTGTGTCACATACTATACATGTACATGTCTTTGTCTTGACAAGTTGAGCTACAGTGTCATTGACACTTTCATATATTTTATTTACCAAAAAGCTGCATTAAAATGAAGGTGGAGTTTTCAACTTTTTTAAAGTAAGTCACTTATTTTCACATCAACACTCGCATATTGATCACGAATCTCCGATTATGAGGAAAAAAACAGAAATAAATATGAACACAGTTGAAATATATATCATAAAATACCCTTTTCTTAAATAAATTTAACTTAAATCCATTTTTTACTGCTTCGTGAGTTTTTACCCAAGTTTGAAATGCATGTGATTTGACTCTGAACGTTTTACATAAGTTACAAAGGGAAAGAAATATTCAACTGTTTTCTGGGATTTTTGTTCCAAAACTGATTCCCTTCTGGGAGGCTGGGGACTACACTGAACTTTCAGGATTTTCCTGGGTATTCTGGGAGAGTTAGCATGTCTGGTGGGTAGGCAGATATCTATATATATACTACTCAAAGTTTGCTAAGTACCAAGTATATCTAACTACCTCTTTTACGTTTTAGTTGAGATATTGTGATGAAAAGTGTATATATTTTTTTATTTAATTATATCTTTAATGATTTAAGTACAGAAATTAAGATTTTATTTGTGTTTGAATTCGATAACCATGGAAAATGGATATAATGGTAAAAGAAGAAATTTTTCAAATTTGCCAAAAAGTTGACCAAGCGAACTGGTATGGGTTCATTATCGAGTATGAGACCCATTTCTGTTAATTACAGCTTGACAACGCCTTCTCATGCCCCCAATCAGGTTCCTGGTGGTCTTCTGTGGGATGTTGTTCCATTCTTGGACCAGCATGGCACCAAGCTCCTGGACACTTCTTGGCTGGACTGGACGGGCTGAAATTGCAAGCTGCAACTCATTCCAGACATGTTCGATTGGATTGAGGTCAGGGGATCTTGCTGGCCAGTCCATACGCTCAATCCCCTCCCTCTGTTGGTACTCCCCGACAGCATAGGCAACATGAGGACGGGCATTATTGTCCATCAGAATGAATCTATCACCCACTGCACCTGCATATAATCTGACATGGACATCCAGGATCTCATCAATATACCTCTGTGCAGTCAATGTACCATGTTCAAGGACACAGAGCTCTGTACATCCATCCCTGCTGATGCTGCCCCAGACCATGATTGAACCTCCACCATAGCGGTCATGCTCAGCAATGTTGGCTGCATGGAATCCCTCTCCTGGTCTTCTCCATACCCTTGAACGCCTCTCTTTGTGGTCTCGGCAGTACCTTGACTCATCTGTAAAAAGGACAAGTCACTAATCTTCTCTGGTCCATCCAACATGGTCCATGGCCCATTCATATCATGCCTGGCAGTGGTTCTGGGGCAGTGGAATGTGAATACATGGTCTTCTCGATCGGCGACCACCTGCGTGCAACCTTGCCCAGATAGTCTGCGTTGGAACATTTACCCCGGATGCATTCTGAAGGTCAATGCGAAGCGGGGTTGCTGTGACAAAGTGGTTCCTACGTGCCTGAATGATCAAAAACCGGTCTTCAGCTACATATGCTGCCCTGTCTGTGCCACCACCATGCCCCTTACTGGTGTGCCATACTGCTGAAATCTTGCCCAGGCTCTGGTGATCACTGCATGGTGCACACCAACGGCTTCACCAACTTGACGATGGGTAGTCCCTTGCTCCACCATCCCTACAGCCTGCCACATTTCTGCTTCAGACAAATGTCTTCTTACATTTGCATTTGCCATATTCAATCATTAAATCACAAGGGTTTGTGTTGAAATGAAGATTGAATACCCAACACATGTCATGTACATGTAGACAGTACACAAAAACATCATGAAAATCAAGGGGTACATGCTTTCCATGACTGTCACGAAAAGTCTGCCTGTCAAGAGAGCTAATGTAAACACTGGGGACTATCTCAATACATTCCTCAATCATATCCACCAAAAATATCGCAAATATGTCACCAGCAAATTTCACAATGATGTGTCAAATATTTGGTGCTTGGCAAACTTTTGAGTAGTATATATTAAGATGGAAAATAACTTTTACAAAATTTACTCATACAAAGATAAGAACTATTATGAACTTGATTATAAATTGACCCAAATTTTGATTATGAATTGACCAGAGTACAAATTGACTTAGCATTGACTGTTTACAAATTCACATGATTACAAATTGACCCAGAATTTTGAGTTCAGTATCAGTTTCAGTATTTTTAGGGGTATACCTTGGTATCGATCGGTATTTGGCATCTGACTTGGACTGAGATTTGCTGATTGTATCAAAGGCAAAGAGGAATTCACATCAGAAAAAACAGAATAAGTTGTTGTAGTATCATTCTACCACAACACTATAAATGACACATCCAATGAGCTGAACAGTGGCATTCTTTTTCAACCACAAATCATATCTATAGTAATTTTGTGACTTGTTCTAAACGCACCTTAAGTTGCTATATAAGTAATAGTCCAGGCACATTAGACATAAAAATGAGAAAGTAAGGAAAAAAATCGGAGAAAGCTGATTTTTTTATATGTTTCCGGGACACACATTGCGGATAAAGTGTGAAAAGTCCCCTCGAATCCGAGTTGAGCTTTTTTAGTTATAGCGTTTTTTTTTATGAAAAAAAAAATTCGACCCAGCTCCATATTTCTCATTCTTATTCGCCTTAGTAGGGTGAGAATCATAAATATCGTGCTGAATTATATTGAGAATACATATCCCCAACAGAAAATGCCAACTTTGTACCAATCCTCACACTCAATGGTGAAATATTCACGAAAATGTACAAAATTACGAAAAATTTTTTATTGTTTTCATAACACACAACGGTACACAACGTCCATTAAATCAAATCTACGACTACTTTGGGAGTTAAATTATATATCAAAAATTGCAGAAAAGCAGTGGCTTTATAATGATATATAATAATAGTCATTTATTCCATAATGAACTGGTGAAACGTGTGAAATATTAACCATACCCCCTAAACTCAAATTCAAACGGCATCGACTTTTCTCATTCAAATACCGTATTATAGCATCATTGTTTCAATTTCCATGTTCGATTAAATCACATAATGTGGTGTTCGCCTACACTCAAGATGCATTGGCATGTAATGTGTGCACGCCCTTGATGTGTACTCATAAACAAATTTGTATTGTACAGACAACGCTCTTTAATTTGATGCAAAATAGCCTTGAACGACTTTCATCAGGAAATGCTGTTTAATTCTGCATTCCAGGTCTGTCCATTGCACAATTTGCTCTGTTCAGTATTGGACACTCCGCATTTGATGCCTAGATATTGAAACCAATGATCCCTTGATAGATATATATGTAATTTTGCCTGTTGTTGATTACTAGAGTCTTGTGTTATTTGTAGAACTGATCAGTTATGTTGTTGGCATATCACTTAGCGTTACCTGTTGATACCTTACGGTGACAACGAAGCAGGTCCGCACATTGATATCTGTTCTGTGGTATTGTACTTGAGTTTATTGTGTCTATCATCTTTTTTCTGTTGTGACTTTGGCAATGGATAAATGTATCAAATGTAACGATGAGTTGACCGGCTCGTCCGGAATAACTACACTTGGTGAGCGGGGTATAGAAAAGTTGGTTGCTGTAAGCGTCGAGCTTGGCGATAATCTTTTTGCCGGTTCGAAGAAACCCACAGTTGGTGAGAAAATTCACAAATTCTGCTACAAGAATTATACACGGGAAAGTTCTGTAAGAAAAAGTAAGAGAATGTCTCTAAATGCAGCTGAATCTGACGAAGCTGGTCCATCTATGACAAAAAAATTGCGCTCTGATCAAGATGCTTTCAATTTTAAACTCCATTGTCTGTTCTGTGGAGAATCCGCCGACAAACAAACTCATATACCCGTTCAACGTAGAAGAGAAGTCCACACCGTTGAAACATTGACTTTTGTTGATAGTATCAGAACCCGTTGTTTGAAACGTAGTGATGAATGGGGTGAGTCTGTACTTACTCGGATCGGTCGTGCTATCGATCTAGTGGCCGAGGAAGGTCGGTATCACCATGATTGCTGGACAGGATTTGTCAGAGATAAGCCTGAGCGAACTCTTTCACGGGGTAGGCCTGTTGCAGACAAGAAAGCACTTGCATTCCATGAATTGTGTACCTTTATGGAGAACAGCGATGAGTGTCAGTTTTCCTTGAGCGAATTGGCAGAGACGTTTGAATCGTATCTTGGTGACGAAGTCGGTTACACAATTAAACATCTTAAAACCAAACTGCTTGAGCATTTCAGTAGTAGAATCTCTATTACAACACTGAGGTCCCTAAAAAATGTTGTCACATTCAGAGATTCATCAGACAAAATACTATATGATTCGTGGTACTCAGACAAATGTACCAATGAAACTGATGAACGTATGCACATCGTCAAGAAAGCATCGGCTATAGTCCGTGATGATATTCGGTCAGCCATTTACGAGTGTGACGTTTATCCCAAACCCGATTCGTTATCTGTATCTAGTGATCTACTACCCGATACACTCCAAACCTTGTTACAAGGGATTGTTGCTCCGTCGCAGCATGGGCAAAACATCCAAGCCAACCAGAGACGCGTGACAGCCATAGGTCAGTCTCTAATAAGTTCTTGTCGGCCCCGTTCATTCTTGTCACCAGTATTATTGTCGGTAGCAGTTTACATACATAGGAAATTCGCATCTCGGGAATTGATCGACATTCTGAATGGACTAATGTTCTCTTCTAGCTACCGGGAAGTTCAATAATACGTTCATTCATTCTGTCATGATAAGCAAAGGTCCGTCGCCTAGACTTGCGAACTTCACACAATTCGTTTTCGATAACGCCGATTGTAATGTGCGCAGGCTAGATGGCAAGAATACTTTCCATAGTATGGGAGGCATCGCCTGTATAACTCCAAGCAGAGATCACACAGAAGAGTCTCCGATAAAACGACTAACTGGTGATCATTCGAATATTGGCTCTGGTGAATTCGGGTACATCCCTTTGAAAGGTTACAGTAAACCAAGCAAATCGGGTCTTGACGAAATTGTGATGAAGGATTTATCAACTTTGGGTGAATCTGATCCGAAAAATTTGAAACTCGCGAAAACAGTCGACAGTCTTTGGTCTTTGAGGCATGTACTTAGAGTACCTTGCCCATCTTGGGCTGGATATATGCACATTGTCACATCATCAGATGATTATGAAACAAGTGATGTCGAGATACTTCCCTTTATTAATTTTGATCCATCCAACCCGAGCACAATTTACACTGCTCTCATGTTTGCACAAACTGAATGTGAGAAACAGGGTCTGAACGTTTGTCCAGTGACGTTTGACCAACCACTTTATATCAAAGCAGTGGAGATTGTGTCTTCGTCAGATAAGTTGACAAAAGTTTTCGTTAGACTCGGCAGCTTCCATATGATTATGTCATATTTAGGGGCAATTGGTTCGATCATGGCTGGTAGCGGCTTGGATGAACTTTGGGGGACTGTTTATGCTGGTGGGTCAATCCATCATTTGATCAGTGGTCATGCATATTCAAGAGCAGTTCGTGCCCATTTGCTAACACAAATTGCCATTACAAAACTTGTGTTTGAAGAAAGCCGAATACTAGATAACATAGACTGCACAGAAGTCAATGAAATATTCTGTGGACTTGCCAGAGGTGACTGTACAACAGCTGATGCTGTCAATCAAGAAAGTGTCAACCATCTACTGTCAAAATTACACGAACTGCTCCAGAATGTGTCCGTAGGACGCACAGGAAAGCTTTGGGTACAATACTACGAGCAAATAGGTCTTCTCCAGTTGTTCTTGAGAGCAGAGCGCACAGGCGACTGGGAACTCCACACATATTGTGTTTGCAATATGATTCCACTATTTCACGCAGGTGGTCATCATGCTGACGAATTTTATGCCAAAAGGGGAACTCGGCCAGAAGCAGAGGAGGTCTTCCATAACGTCTATTTTGTAAGCAATGATAAAAGACTTCAAATGGTGGTGGATTTTTTATCGTCTGTCCAACTAACATCCCGTTCTGTACTACGACCCTTTGGGCAAATCCGTTAGGAAAATCGTCATTTTTTGCGTAAATCCGATACTTTTTTGTGAATTTTCAATAATTTTTCGCAGAAATTGTCACAGAATGCACATTTTTCTCTAGGTAAATGTATATTAGACATTATGTAGCTCGAAATACGCGTAAACAAAAAATACAGTTGGATCAATTCGAGGTTACAAAGTTCGTGCGATTTTTTAAAAATTTTTTCAAACGCGTTTTCGAAAAAAGGCTGTAGAAAAAAAAGCTCAACTGGGATTTTAGGGGACTTTTGTCTAATCGTTCAGTGACATGTACTCGACATTCCCTGAAAAAATCAGCTTTCTCCGATTTTTATCCCTAATGAAACCTAATGTTCTTGGGCTATAAGGGAAATTTGTTTACTTTGAAATTCCCACCTCTGTTATTACATAAATTTAAATTAAATATACTGTCAAGGTTATAGCTTGAATTTTTGATTTTGTTGTTTAAAAGTGTATATATTTTTAGCTCACCTGACTTTCAGTCAGGAGAGCTATAGTGATCACTCACCGTCTGTCGTCGTCCGTGAACATGGTGTTTGGCACTGTTTGCGTCTTCTCCTCCCAAACTGCTGAACCAATTTAATTGATATTTGAGATAATAGTTTGTTATGACATCACAATTTGATTTTGTTCAAATCAAGTTGCCTCGCCCCTTGGTAGGGCTACGCCCAAGAAGTGTGCTTAAATCTTAAAAAATCTTCTCATGAACCAGCAGTAGCAGAGACTTGATATTTGGTGTGCAGCTTCCTTTTGAGGTGTAAACTCAGATTTGTTCAAGAGAAGTTTGTGGGGCTATATTTGCCCCTCCCAAAAATTTCTGTTTTCCGAACCGAGAGGCAGATTTGAACCAAATTTGATATGAGGTCTTATTGGGTCATAAGTACTTAATTTTTGCCCAAATTTTTTTTCTTGTTGCCCCATGGGAACCGCAGGAGCTAAAAATAGAAAAAAATTAAAACACCCATATCTCCAAAACTACACGGCACTGAGAGTTCTTATTTGGTGTGAAACTTCCTTAGGACCAACAGAATGGAATGGTAAAAAAAAAGTGCTATCGGTTTTATCATGGGGTACTTTTCTGGGACTTTTGAAAAAGTGCTGAGTCAGCATTTTTTAACACTGTGGGTAATGGGAAAAACATTTAAGACTACTTTTCTCCCAAACCACTGCTCCAAAAGCTTTCAAATTTCACAAATAACATCTTTGGAAGATTGTTTCACATGTTTATTGAAATCAATTCCCTGGGTCCATATTTGGGCTCTCTATGGGAGATGTTTAAATTAGTGCAGTATGAGGAATATCCTTTAAAAATCTTCTTCTTCAGATCTACCAATAAGAATCTTTTGATATTTGGTATGCAGCATCCTAAGATTCAAGTTTATTCAAGCCAAGTCCCTGGGTTCATATTTAGGCTGAAAATTTGGGGTCCCGGTCCAGACTTACAAATTTTGGACCAAAATCCGGAAATGAGTTTTTTTGGTTTTTTTATGCGTTTCGGTCAATTTTAAGACAAAATTTTTTTTTTTACACTCAAAATTTGGGGGCCAGGTGGGACTTAGAAAATTTTAGACCAAAATCCGGAAATTAGTTTTTTTGTTTTTTATTGGAGAGCTAGCTGCCACCCTAGGCTGTCCAGGATTGTCATGAGTGGTGGTACTCGAAGCGTGAACCCTAGGAATACTGGGCCTTTTGGCATTTGACGGTTGAAATAATTCTGAAAGGCCATCAGTCAGATCATTACGCCATTTGGGCATTCTGAAAAAAAAAAAAATACACATACAAACAAGCAAATTCAGTGAATTCATGTCTCCCGCTGGGCAGCAGTTTCAAGGGGAATACTGGATGCTCTTCACTCCAGCAGTCTCCACTAATGGTGTTAAACGCTCCCCCCCACCCCCCACCCCCCATTTATCTCAGAATAATGTTCATACAGGCAAAGCCTACTCCGCCAACATAAGGCTTGCCTTCTACAACAGGTAATGCTGTTTACCTAAATGCAAATAGCTCCCTGAGCTCATACTTTGTGTTCCTGATCCTATTCTCATATATGGCCACCGACTTGGCCCGTGACTGCCCCTGTTCTGAATATGAGCTCTGTGGCTCCCCTACACTACAACGTGCCGTTACTCTCACACCGATGTGGCACCTCCTCTAATTCTTTTAATCACATGGATTAACCTTGGTAAACTGATTAATCACTTTCCCAAAGAGTTTGCTGAATACAGTTAAAACTAGAAGTCCTGTCATGAAATGCGCACAAATAGCACGTCGATCTGCACGTTAATCTACGCATTATGACCATAGTAAGGCTATCAAATTCTGTACATATGGCCTGTGCACAAGCAATGTTTCAGCCAATGGACCTCCGGTTACCTGGAGGTCCATTGGCAGAAACTTTGCCTGTGTTTGTTATGAGTAACCAGGAGAACTTGCCGTGATTTGGATGCCATTCGATATGGCAATTGCGCGTAATTCCTACGCGTAATTAAGCCTAGATAAATGCACAGTTCGTGACAGGACTTATAGTTTTAACTGTAATTGCCATACCATTAATGATTTGCAGCATTACCGTAATCCTTTACCCAATGTAACAGACAAAGCCGGTCAGCGCTATATACAGAAATCTCCAAATTTTATTATGCTTTCAATTTTTGTCTCAAAAACAGCTCATGACACCACATTGGAATGAGCTCATTGAGCTTGTTCCAATGAGAGGTCATAAGCTATGTTTTTGAGACAAAAGTTGAAAATTTTTAGTAATTCAAGAATTTATTTTGCAAGTATCATCTGCTGCCCGCATTGGGTAAAGGATTAAGAATGACCACTTCCAGCTACTGATGCAGTATAATGATTATGCAAGTCAACAAGTTTGTCAGCATGTAACTTGCATGCCTTGCTATGTCTCATATAATTGATTTAGTTAGTGTGACAATGTTTGCCTGTTTTGGAGTAAGTTTGTTCCTTTGTTAACCCATATAATACAGTAGTTCAAAAGTGACAGTAATCGATCAATTACTTTTTTGATCAATCAAGATCATTGGTTAATCGATTAATCTGTTAGCCATTTCATCTCTAGCATATTGACAAAAGGAAGAGGATAGATTGACACTTTCAAGAATATACATGTGCATGTTATTTATTTATTTATTTATTTATTTATGTTTAAGGTCACATATTTATGCACAATGCCTAATCATGACCGTGACAGTTTTACAGGTGGAGGAAGCCAGAGTACCTGGAGAGAACCACCGAGCAACGACGAGCAGCTGCCAGCTCCCCAACATCGTAAATCCGCACTGCAGCACAGGCAGGGTTAGATTGGTTGAAGACATGCGTACCATCGACATGCAGTATGCCTTAGTACACGGCGTCATTGTGCCCCCACGCGGGCAATGGAGATGAAGTGCCTTTCCCAAGGACACAACGCGTTTGCCGCAGGTGGGATTCGAACTGAGGACCTCTCGGCTTGCAGCCTGCACCTCTACCTACTGAGCCACCACGCTCCCATACATGTGCATGTACTTCACCATTACATAAATAAACATTCACCAGTCTCACACAGGGCTCAAAATAAGCGGTGTTGATTCGCTTTTTGCTATGCAAAACTTGCAAAAAGCTACACAATGTTCAATTATGTATAGCATTTTGCGATACAAGATAATCAACTGCAGCCTATTAGGCTGCAGTTGGTTATCTTGTATCGCAAAATGTAAATGAAAATTTGCAAACAAATTTGAAAACTAGTTCACTGATGCTTTACTTCCGATTGTGGAACATTCCAGGCATAACTCAGATTAACTCTCCATCAAGCATCATTATCAATTTTATATGTAAGATGAATTCTATTGGTTTAAATTCTTCCTGTTTTTACAACATTTTGCATAAAATGTCCATTAAAAATAACTTCAAGCCCATCAAATTAAAAATCCCAACTTCCATTTTGAGAACTCTATTAAACAACCAAGACACCATTTGAAAATATCCAAGTCCATGCAACCCTCGAAGGTAGTTCAGTTATAAAAAAACATAGTAAATGTTTCATGTGTTGCAGATCATTTGGAAATGCCCAGAAATGGATGGAAACTATTCTATCTACTTAGAAGAATTCAATACAAAACAGCATAACATAATTCTGGTATACAAAAATAGCTATGCAATTTTTACAAATTGCTATTAATTTTTTGGAAATGTGTAGCATTTTGCTATGCAAAGAAAAAAAATTATTTTGAGCACTGGTCTCACAAATCATTTCCTTGCTTGGACCAATACTATAAAACTTTTACAATTGTATTTTCTAGAATTATATTTTCTACCTATTAATATAACTGACTAAAATGAATCATTAGAATTTTAAAAGATATGTCAATTGCCAACTGGGAAATTTCCACATCTTTGAAAATGCTAATGGTCCATTTCATCCCATTTGAAGTCATAAATACAATTCTAGAAAATACAATTGTAAAAGTTTTATAGTATTGGCCCCCTGGTCATTGCACTGGTCAGAGGATCCGCCATTCCTCACATGGCAGGGATTCTTCCGCCATCTTTGGGAAAGGGTATGGAGGTCATGCATTTGGGAAATTTGCATCATGAATGCTTCAAATGGGAATTTGTTTTGGAGGAGAGAAAAACACAAAGATTTCAAAATATTACCTTTAAACTGGACTGAGAACATGCACAGGCTACATTCGGTGACTTTATATATAAGTTAAACACAAGACGTCGAATCAAATGGTTTTCCGCGTCAAAGGCGCGCAGGGACGATATGGGGAGCAAGCCCCTTTCGTCCCTCATTAGCTGTAGAATTTGAAAGTGTCAGACCGTGGTATAGGAGGAGAAGTTGTGGGTTGTTAGCGGCGCTTGTGT
Source organism: Pictodentalium vernedei (assembly GCA_031216915.1). NCBI lineage: Eukaryota > Metazoa > Mollusca > Scaphopoda > Dentaliida > Dentaliidae > Pictodentalium > Pictodentalium vernedei. The sequence goes on along the minus strand of CM062292.1, from coordinate 340,141,955 downwards.
CTTTTCTGCTTCTTTTTCAGAGGTGGAGGTTTGGAAGGAGAGACAGTGGTAGTTGGTGTTGTTGGTGGGCTGCCTGATGGTGGTTGCTGAGTTTTGTAGGGTCTGGTCCTAGCTGAGTCTGGAGTGGTTGTGGGTGATTGCTGAGTCTTTTGTTGTTGTTGATTTCTGGCGTCTATTAGTTTTTGGGTTTCTTCGACTTTTTGCATGTATAATTCGTATTGCCTGTCCATCATTTGTCTGTGAAGGTCCTTTTGTATCTCGTGTTCCCGTAACATGTTCTCTATCCTGTCGTCCTCGTCCTGGCATTCTGGGTTAGAAGGAAGAGGCGAGTGGGGATCAGGAAGAGGCGAGAGGGCGGCTTCCATTTCCACCTCAGTCTCCACAGACTCTTCCACATCCGACAATACCGACTGGGAAGCCGGCATTAGGATGGGGCTGTCTGTGGGAGGGGAAGTGGTGACCGCCTCTGGATCTTTCTTTTCCTCACCTTTCTCTTTCTTCATCTCCAAGCGTCGGGAATCCCTCCGCTTGGTGGACGGGCTCTTCTTTCTTCTCTTTCTCTTTTCAGGGCCTCCAGGCCACCCTGGGTGAGGACCAGTGCGAGAGGGGATCTTCTCACCAAAGGTGCTACCTCTCTCCGAGGAGGGTGGTGTCTTGGTTGTTTCCGTAGGTTCAATCTTGAATTCAAGATTCAGATGGACGTTCTCGCCCATTTCCTGGATGGTCCAGGAGATGGGGCACAAGAGACGCCCAGAGCTGAGATGTATTTGAGTGAACGAGCTGGTAATTCCAGGTTTTCCATTTCAATTAGTTGGTGTTGACACTCTGAGTTCAGAAGTGTGAATGGGAAAATGACCGTGTAATGAAGAATGGTAATGGTGAATGACGATTGCCCTTTATATATAAAAGAATAAATACTCATTTTATTTCTAGAACATGGGAAAGTGAAACCCTGTTAACTGAATAATCCTGTTAATTTATTAATTTTCACTGGTGACTATTCAATTAACAGTGTTTCACTGTATCTAATTAAGTGGGGGCCAGTCAAGTAGTATGTTTCAAACACTTTATGATTTTCAGCTGTCAGTTTATCTACCTCAGTGAAAAGAAACGAGACTGTATTACTAAATACACATTTCAAAGGACTCGAAGCAGGGGCAAGGGGAAGATGTTTATTAATAATTTACTTGCAAAGAAGGCCTTGGAGTTTTTATCTCACATGACTGAAAGTCAGGGGGAGTCATACTGATCACTCTTTGCCCATCATCTGCCCATCATAAAGGTGGAGTTTGAGTCTTTTTCTATCAATCCACTGGGCCAAATCCAATAATATTTCATATTGTTGATAGTTGGGAAAGGTAATGTCTATTTTGTTGAAATGAATGTGCTCCCCCCCCCCCCCCCCCCCCCCCCTGCTCCCCACCTCCAAATTTAAAAAATCTTCTCATGATCTGATGGATGGAATATGTCAATATTCGGTATTCCGCCTTCCTTTGAGGTGTACACTATAAATTGCTCAAGGGAAGTTTGAGAGGCAGTATTTCAGTTCTGGGAGGGACAAGTTCTTTACCCATCCCCAAATATCTTTTTTCTGAACCAATGGCCTATTTGAACCATATTTTGTATGCATTATTATTGGGTTATTAGTACTTGATTCATGGAAAAAAAAAAATTCTGGCATCCCCATGGGAACACCTGGGAACTAAAGCTTTTCAGTAGCCCATATCAACTATGTTGACATAATTCTGCAAGAAAGTCATACCTCAAACCACTTGACGCATTTCCTAATAGTCGAAATAGAATTAGCCTTGGCACATTTAGAACGTCACCAATAGATTCAGTGCTTCCTGAGAAGCACAGGATTAAACGTCTCTCCAGTATGTGTCCAAACTATTGGCTAACCTATTAACCCTTTACCCAGCGTAACGGCCAAAACCGGCCAGCGCTATTCTCAAAAATCGCCAATTAATTTTCATTATTTTTTTCCTTTTTTGTCTCAAAAACATAGGTTATGACCCCTCGTTGGAACGAGCTCGTCGAGCTCGTTCCAACGAGGGGTCATAACCTATGTTTTTGAGACAAAAAATGAAAAAAATCGGTTATTTAAGAATTATTTTTGCAAGTGTCTTCTGCTTTTCAGGTTAGGTAAAGGGTTAAACTCTGCTTATAATTGTGTCTCAGATCCTCAAGATGTCGAGTTTTTTAACAGAAACTAGAATCATATCCCTCCTTTGGGAATTAGAAGTAAACCTTATATGGAATCTGCCACAATTGAATCAGATTTGATAAGGTATCACAGCAGTAAATATTTTTCCATAGGCAACCATTATAACATTCAAGCGAAAAAAATTATCGCATCACTTTAATTTGGATTTCAAATATCTTTGTCTCAAGTATAGCCCTTCAGACAATTCTTTCTCACCCGAAAACAGAAGGTCATGCAACAAATAAGAGAGAAAACCAGTCACTTGCACCTATTTTTCAGGGAATTTCCAACAAAACCACATCAAAAGTCATTTGTATTTTTTAGGTCCAAAAGTCATCAAATCACCCTCTTTATTCATCTGGAATATTCAGCTATAATGCAAGATTTCAGTAGAATGTTTCAAATGTTTATTGAAACAATATATTTTCCCAAGGCTGCTTATTTTCAGAGATTGCATCATTTCTGATTGCAACAGTTCAAGGCGGGTAACTCTTAATTCAAATATTTATTGCAGCGATGCCTAAAAGAGAACTGTGAACTGCATATTCCTCCTGGGCATCTAAGACCTACAGTCATTTATGGACATTGCTTTCTAAAAAAAATTCTGAGACAAACTCTCCGCAGTTCAAACAAAAATATGCTAAAATATGGTCTAAAAAGAGTGCACATAGGAGGGTCTATCCAGATAGTTTGGAAATTATATTCAATTCACAGATTAATTCAATTAAGAGATATACAATTAAGTGGGCTCCTCTGTAATGTATTCTGTAGTGTAGTACTTTGTTGAATTTCCAGGTTCCAGCTGTGACAGCTGAGAGATAAGAGGAAAGACCAACATGCCAAAACGCTGTAGATCATCAGGTTACGGCAGATATTTGAAGAAACTTCATACGCAAAAGAAGAAAGCCAGAGAAAAGAGTTATGCTTTATTACAGTTAGCTAAGGACAAGGTTAGACTAGTTTTATGTTGCATTGCCCAAATTGTACATCTAACAGGACAGCCATAGAAAGCTATTGAAATAGGTATAACAAAAAAAAAATTGGCCCTAGAAATTTATGATATGACATTGTCCATCTATTTGTCATCATTTACATTTTGCTACTTCAGTAAGTATAGTACCAGTGGAAATAACTTGCAGGAAAACCGCAGCTGCACAACACTTGTCACTCCATTTATTACTGCAAAATACAGATGGGCAATATATTGAAAAACTGAACCGATATCATGCGGATACTGAAAAACTGAACCGAACCCATCATTGAATGCCGAAAATGTCTGAATTTCAATCTTTTTAGCTTAACTTGACAAAGTCAAGACAAGCTATTGTCATCATGCGTGCAGAAGTCTGTGAGTCTGTTCACATTTTCCTTTAGCACAGGCTACACCCCGCAGTTCTTGTCCAATCATCACGAAATTTCATATGCAGGTTTGAGATCATGTCTAGATGAGAACATCCCCTTTGGGTCGCTATCGATCAACCGTGGTGGCTGCGCGAGCCGAAAACCTTTAGCACAGAATAGAGGTCGTATTTATGAAGGCATTTCATGGTAACTTTGTAGGATGACTGTATACTATCAAGATGAGAACGTCCCCTTTTGGTCATGATCTGTCAACTGTGATGACTGCCCAAGTCCGAAACTTAAAAACTTTTAGCACAGTCTACAGATCATATTTAATATGGAGGGATTTCATTGTAACTTGGTAGGATAACTCTGTATGATGTTTGGATGAGAACGTCCTCATTTGGTCATGATCTGTCAACCGTGATGCTGCCCGAGCCCAAAACCTGAAAACCTTTAGCACAGTTTACAGGTCGTATTTATGAAGGGATTTCATTGTAACTTGGTAGGATGACTCCATATATTGTTTAGATGAGAACGTCTCCTTTTGGTTGCGATTGTTCGACTGTGACGGCTATAGGGACATGAAGCCCAAAAACCTTTAGCACAGTCTACAGGTCATATTTATGAAGGGATTTCATCATAACATGGTAGAATGACTCACGATAATGTCTAGATGAGAACGTCCCCTTTTGGTCGCAATCATTCAGCCTTGATGGCTGCCTGAGCCCAAAACCTTTAGCATAGTTTATAGGTCGTATTTATGGAAGGATTTCATTGTAACTTGTTAGGTTGACTCCATATAATGCCTAGATGATGACATCCCCTTTTGTTCGTGTATGGTCAACTGTGATGGCTTCAGGGGCCGGAAGCCCGAAAACCTTGAGCACAGTCTACAGGTCATATATATGAAGGGATTTCATTGTAATTTCGTAGGATCACTCCAGATTATGCCCAGATGACAACACCCCCCTTTGGTCACAATCATTCAACCATGATGGCTTCCCGAGCCCAAAACACGAAAAACTTTTAGTACAGACTACAGGTCATATTTGTGAAGGGATTTCATTGTAACTTAGTAAAATGACTCAGTATAATGTCGAGATGAGGACGTCCCCTTTTAGTTGCAATCAGTCTACCATCATGGCTACACAGGCCTGAAGGCCCAAAACCTTTAGCACAGTCTACAGGCCATATTTATGAAGGGATTCCCATGTAACTTGATAGGATGACTCATTTTGGAATAATTTCACTGTAACTTGGTAACTTTCATTGACATACGTTAACTGGAGGGCCACATACATTAACTGTGAGGTCATATTAACCTCAGCTCTTTAGTACAGTGTACACCTCATATTATTTGTATTAAAAAACATAGCATACAATGAACAGAAATTAACATATTCCTAATTATCACAATTCTTGTCTTATTCCATAATCCTTTCATAAACATTGAACATTATCCTTTTCATCAAACCCAACACACAGACAAGTTAAGCTACAGTGTCATTGACACTTTCATTTGTTCTGTATTGTTCACATATAACATAATATTGTAATAAATATTGTTTAAACTAAATTAAATTATTAAATGCATTGAAGAGATAAAATAAATCAATAGTCTGTGAGCTTACTAATAAAACCTAATTACCAACAGTGCTAGTAAATGCTCCTGATCTCCTTCAAAAGCTGGTTTTTTTCTCTGAATTCAAACAGTAATCGCTAACATTGTTTTCCAGTTAATACCAATTATTATTGTATTAACCCTTTACCTAACATGAAAAGCAGGCGACACTTGCAAAAAAGATTCATGAATAACTAATTTAATTTTTTTCATATTTTGTCTCAAAATCATAGGTTATGACCCCTCATTGGAACGAGCTCGATGAGCTCGTTCCAATGAGTGGTCATAACCTATGTTTTTGAATTGAGCTCATTCCAATGAGGGGTCATAGCCTATGTTTTTGAGACAAAAAAATGAAAAAAATAATAAAAATTAATAGGCGATTTTTGAGAATAGTGCTGGCCAGCTTTAGCTCTCATGTTGGGTAAAGGGTTAACTAGATAATAATGTTACCGATTACTGTACTTAGTTTAAACAGTATTTATTTCAAAAGAATTTCCATGGTAATACGTAGCTTCCATTATCATTGGGTGTGGATTCGACAGTAAGCCATTAGCTTATCTGTGGTCATTTCCACTGATAGTAATTTTTAACAGGTAGCAAATGAGAAGACAGTGAGACCAATTCCTTCTATCAAGAACGTGTACAATAAGATACCTGTTGACACAAATAATTCTCTAATAAAGAAAACTAGAAAATACTATAAAAAGATACAAATTGGTTAGATTTTCCTAACTGATATAGAGTAAGAAGATAGAAGTACAGTTCTTAGGAAGAGAAAGAGTAAGGAGCGCCTAGTCCGAACTGAACCACCTCCATGTTTGTACCTTGATACTGTAACAAAACTGTACTTGTTCCAATGAGGAGTCATAAGCTATGTTTTTGAATCCAAAGAAATAAAAATAGTTACCGGTATTCAGTAAATTTGTTTGCATGTGTCATCTTCTGTTCATGTTGGGTAAAGGGGTAACCCCTTAAATCCTGATAGTATCTCCTGTGTAAGTTCAATGGTATCAATTTGAAGGAGGCATATCCACCCAAACACACCGAGTTGACCATGGTTCAGCCAAACGTACCAAAAGTGTGAACATCAGCCTCCTCTTCATTTTGTTGAGAGTTGCAGAAGATGAGAAATATATACTCCACCCACCCTACAGCCCTGACATTCATTTTTGATGGTCAAATTCTGTTTTTGATTCTTTGAACTCAACACACTCAATGATTTTATCATAACATTGGGTATTATGTGACTTGTCACTCCACATATTATCTTGTTGGATAGACATTGTCATATCTCAATTGACATTCATTATTGATGGTCAAATTCGGTTTTGATTCCTCAAACTCAGCATGCTCAATGATTATATTATGACATTAGGTATTATGTGACTTGTAACCTCATACATTATCTTGTTGGATAGACAATGTCATACCTCAAGCCCATATTGGATCATGTTATTGTTGATATATAATTGATAATCCATTTCCATTGCCAATTTTCAATATTTTAAATGTCAGTGTGACATTTTTTTTTGTATTATTGCTGTGCTGTTGACAAATATCCAGTGTTGGTGCCATGTGACAAAAAAATATCATGGTCCAGTCAGGTAGCCCAAATACCATGTAGGGAATTACTGGTCACATTCTATTTGACGGGTGACTGCACCATGCAGTCTGATTTATTATACAGTATTCTAATACTACAGCCCATGAAACCACTATTGTAGGAATACTATAAGCAGTTTATCAATGTAATATTTACCTTAGAAATTCTAAAACATCTCGGGGGTCGAAACGTCCAGTACTGAAACTTATTTAGTCAAATACCAACATTCAGATATTTTTTTCTTATCCGATTCGATATTCAATTGAAGTGGAAATACTATACTCACAGGATCCAACTATCATGGGATACCTCACACTTAACAGTTGGAGTGCTCCCATAATTTATTTAGTTAGAAATTGTTCTTCATTGATAGTCTTTTCTACATTTTTTCCTCCTCCTCCCCCCCCCTCCACACTCATAAATTGTAACAAAACAAATCTTCTTTTTTTTAACAAATTTTGATGTTCTCAGTTCAATTCAAATGTAAAAAATTTCAGTCTTTGTTATATGTTTCTTCCCCTCCAAAACAAAATTTAGGGAGACGACTTACATAAGCTGTTAGCTTTTTGTCGAATCCCCTCCTTACATAGTAATCTATCTATTTGTTCATCTTTGTTATTTAGTGTACTGTTGTATCTTGTGTTGTTCCTGTTTTACCATCTAGCATGTAATGTACACAATTAACAAACTTTCCAATAAATATTGTTTAAATTAAAAAAATTCCAAATTTGAGCCCCCATGAAGCAAATTTTCCCAGTGGCATGGGCCCTAGACCCTTTCTTCCAAAAGGCAGAAGAATCCCTGCTTAGTCTTAAGAACTGATGTTGAAGAAAGATAGGACACAAATTTCATTTTGGGGCTTTTGAAAGTACCTAAATGGGAAGTTTTGGAGTATTTGGAACCCAGATTATTTTAGAACTCACTTGCAGATAATTAATAATTAGTGCATTTTACACCTGTTTCCGAACCAAGGAATTATGTAAAATAAAGAATTTTTTAACTGGTTGAAGGCTAAATTGTTTTTCAAAGGTGATTTGAATCATGAGTATTTTTTTTAGCTGCGACTAGAAGCTCAATAAGTGGCAATGTCGGTCTGTCGGTCGGTCTGTTGGTCTGCAGTCCGTCGGTCTGTCTGTCTGTCTGTGACCAACGAGTTTCAAAACTCAATAACGTTTGAAATACTTGATGGAATGACGTTATATTTGGCATGTAAGTGTATCTTATTGATGTCTAGCCACTGTTCAATGCATGTGTTGTTCCAAGTATTTTTCTTGGAGTTATGGCCCTTGATGAACTTAGAATTTTGTGAGATTGCACCACCCGTCGCAGCTACGGCATCGATGTCGCAATTTTTTTCAAAGATACCACACTGCCATAAAGAGTAGCCTTAGTTTAGCAAGATTTTGTTCATAGATAATTGTTCGAGCCCGGTTAGACCTTGGATGGGTGACCGTCTGAGCGATCGATTCGGACTCCCGCGTAGTGTCCTTGGGCAAGGCACTTTTGTCCACATGGGGGCACGATGATGCCATGTACTAAGGCGTATTGCACATCGATGGTGCACATGTCTTCAACCATTCTAACCCTGCCTGTGCTGCAGTGCGGAGTTATGATGTTGGGGAGCTGGCAGCTGCTTGTCGTTGCTCGGTGGTTCTCTCTGGGTACTCCGGCTTCCTCCACCTGTAAAACTGTCACGACACGATATGACCTTGGCTGTTAATGTGTTGTTAAACCCTAATAAATAAATAAATAAATAAATGAATAAATAAATATAACAACCACCTCATATTTCAGTGATGTTGTCTTTCTGTTTTTATTTCCTTCAATTTTGTAGGAAATGTGGCAACTCAACTATGATCTGCTTCGTACAAGAAGAATATGGCTGACATATTATGCTAAATTATTTAAAAGTGAAACCCATTGCATTGACTTTTCACAGGGTTGTAAAGCTTTTGCCAAATTGATAAGTAAGTATATCAACTAACTGTTTTAATTCTTCAATACTCAAATTTGCAGCTGATAAACTGTGGAATCAGAGGAGATGTTTTACTGTGTCGTTATCAGTCATGATTCAAGATTCTGAGTTTGAGGGGTGGTGCCAGTAAAGTGCATTTCAATAGTGGGTCATGATGGGGCCCATCATCTGCACTCATTCAGGCTTGTCATTTTGAAAATTGCAGGAGGGCCATTATGGTTTGTCTCAAATCACCCCAGGAGGGCCATTTTGGGTTTGCCTAAAATGACCCCAAAAGGGCCAATTATAGTTTGCGGGGGCCATTTTGTTTCAGCCTGCTGGGTACAGCGTAGACAACTAATATCATTTTAAGGTACATGGTTTGTGTAATTATGATGTGCGTCATCACGTAATGTATAGATGCAGGTTTGAATATTTGGATACAAGATACCAGGTTACCCATGACATTAACAGTGAATGTTATAGTTATCTTGCATCAAATAACCAAGCCCGTATCTACTATCTATACATTACATTTTGACTGTACAAGCCAGTGCACTGTGCTCACCATCAGATGCCGATAACTTGTGGCTAATCAATCAAATTTGGAGGACAAATCATCCCGGCTTCTTTGATTTTGGTATGAAACATCCCAGGCAAATTGTCAGGGGTCGAACTGACTTGGGGATGATACATGCCGTAATCATGAATGACACGAGAGTTGTCACAGTCTGATGTACAATGTAATAACTAATTACAACTTTGGAGTTGGCAGACCTCTCGTATTTGTAAAGTTACGTGTACTTACTTTTCTGGGTGACTGCGTCGACGACACACTGCAAACTCCACAAATTGCACTTTGTTACCTCCTTCAATCCGTGAAAATTGTCGTTTGAGACAGCCGATTTGGAGGTGCCTTTGACTGAACTAATGGGCAGCAGAAATCGGGGTTAGGCAGATGTTTACCGTCCACAGAATTTTGAACTCAGGCGGGCGACTGCGGCCCGGGGCTATCGCCCGCCTCAAAATGACAAGCCTGCCCATTGTGAGTTGAGGTGATTTTCTACTCTCAACAGTGGAGTCTGTTGCCTACGCCTGTAAAATTTTGGAAAAAAGAATGTTAATGTTGCTCCCTGGTGGAATCTCTTCATATGATCACAGTGTCTTCCTGCCAACATTTTCGTACAATTTTGTATAGACTGAAGCAAATTGAGAAGAATGGAAGCCACTTTATAATGGCTCTAGAGCTGAAATGGTTAAAGGGTTTTCTTGATTAATTAATCACATGGATTAACCTTGGTTAAGCAATTAATCAATCCCTAATAGCTAGCTGAATAATTGTCTTGCCGTCGAGGATTTTCAGCATTGACCCTGTACCCAACACAGACAAAATCGGCCAGCACTATGTACAAAAATATCCATTCAAATTTTATTATTATGTTTTAAATTTTTGTCTTAAAAACATAGCTTATGACCCCTTTTTGGAATGAGCTCATTGAGCTTGTTCCAATGAGGGGTCATAAGTTTTGATTTTGAGACAAAAATTGAAATTTCTTTAGTAATTTAAGAATTTATTTTGCAAGTATCATCTGCTGCCCACATTGGATAAAGGGTTAAGAATGAACATTTCCTCCTATGGGTCGGGGCAGTGGTCCACGCTTTACGTAGCCCTTGTTCAAATGACCCCAATGAAATACTCATACTTTAGTCCTTTACCCAACACACAGGACATCAAAGGGTATGTTTCCATTGTCAGGCCTGGCATTCTTAAAAATGCAGGAGGGCTAAAAATCGCTCCCCTCGCATGCCCTAGGGGAGCGATTAGCTTTCCTCAAGCTTACAAAAGCTAAAAGTAGCAATATGAAGTTTACTACTAATGTATTCTGCCTGCTTGGCTTTGAACATTTTATTTGGTGTTGCTATCAAGGTAGTCTCCGAGAGATGGCCACTCTGCCCCTCCCACACCTCCGGGCCTTGGCAGTGTGACTGTCTTACAGAGACCACTAACATAACAGAGATATGAAAAGATGTGGATTTTAGGAATAGGCAGTTATGGTAATTATTATTTTCTAAGGCCAGGAGGGCTAGTTTTCGCCCTCCTTAATTTTTTTAAGGCGAGCTGTAGGCGAGCGAATAAATTGCTCTCCTGAAAATGCCAGGCCTGCATTGTCCATTCTGAAATACTAGTTATTATACACTAAATGATAGATTATTAAAAAAATTGTAGAAAGATAGAAATCGTATCCCCCACTGTGAAGATATAGAAATGTTCACTTTCACGGTATCAATCAAAATGGCGGCTTCAAAGTATCACTTCAAGGTGAATACGAGTCAAATTATCATTGGAAATGATCAATTTATTCTAGAAACACATAATGAAAACAAAATCTAGTGTTTTGGAGTGGATACTGATCATTTCCAGCAATAATTCAACACATATTCACCTTGGATTGATGCATGAAACCCGCTAGTCCAAACATGGCCTAAAAGTCTGTAATATAAGTTTTTGGTTTGGTACGTCCTTTCAAAGGACGTACCAAACCAAAAACTTATATTACAGACTTTCAGACCTTGTTTGGACTAGAAACTCGCCAACTGAATCAGATCACAAGACGCTATCTGTTCCAAGTATTGATCAAATTACTTCTGCGTATCAATGCTTCAATGCGCTGTTCACTTTCATGCATCAATTCATGGTTGAAACAAGTGGAATTATGAGATTCTTATAAAAAGCATATAATAAAACGAAAATCTAGTGTTTTTGAGTGGATACCTAAAATTATCTCACTTGTGATCGAAACAAATGGTTATTTTCGCGAAAAAAAAAAGTTTGTATCGGCTACCCGTGAGATAATTTTCGGTATCCACTTCAAAACACTAGATATCCTCTATTTATCTGATTGTTTTTGGTGCTGTTTATCATTTTTGAATATTATTCAAAATCATTCTGAGTAATCCACCTCTCGAGGTGGTTTACTTATTATTCTAGACATGTGCAGTGCAGTTCAATGCTACTAAATTTAGGGCAACGTTGTGGCGAACTTGAAAAATTACACATTGGAGATGAATAAATGTGGTTGTAGACGAAATCCCCAAATTTGTGATGAATAAATGAAAAAATTATCAAAAAAACCAAACCGTTTGTGTATCCATTGCAAGTCATATGAGAAAAATAGACCAAAGAAGGCGAACGGTTTCTTTTAGGTCAAACATTAATGCAACAATTTTGTTCCTCGAGGATGGGGGAAATTTCAGGGAATCTGGCATTTTTGGGATGGCGGACGGGGCATTGCGCCTATTAATGTTAGCAATTCAATAGTTATATATACTCATCTCATATGGCTTATTGCTATAAGGTGTCAGTATTGGCTGATCTGTGGGAAAAAGTAGCGGGAGGATCAACCAAAAATGTTTCGATAGCAGCAATTGCCTGCATAGGGAATCGCATCAAATTTAGAAAATAAGTACTCTCTATCATCTAAACGCTTGAGAGTGAAGTTATAGAGAGGTTGAATTTTCAATGTGTGACCTGTTCAGAGCTATGGAAGGTAACCAGTTGACATTGTAATTATGTTTCACCCAGTAGGTAGGTATGGTTATCTTTAGATGATGAAAATGAATTTTTGTTGGAAAATTTTATCTTTCAGGCGTAAAAAAAAGTTAAAATTTGCTTCTCAGGCCCACCCGCATGGTCCTTTTGGCTGCAGCATACTTTCTTTTTATCACAAATGCAAACTTTGAAGAAAAAAATTAAATGGTTTATGTCTGATATTTTATCCAAGTCAATAAAATTGATAAATTTGTCCCTTAAGTGCAACAAGGCTTTGCAATGCTGAAGCATTGCAAAGCCTTCTTGCACTCAAGGGATGAAAAACACCTCCACCCATGCTATTCTGCTGATTATGAGGCCTAAAACATAAAACAATCCAAGAACATGAACTTTTGATGGCAAAGAAATAATTATAAAAATAAAATTAAAAAAACACCCGCCCGAAACAGATCAACTTTGTGGGGCCTTACCTGTTAATTAAATTGGACCCAGTAGCCAATACCTGGAGTGAAATAAACATATGTAAACAATTGGCAAAACTTGATTTTAAATTGTGGTGTGGTCATGATATAGTCCTAGATGCTGAAATTGACCAATAAATAACTATTTATTTAGAATGTACACCCCATTTGACTGATGTCCCATTTCAATTCACCTGCCTTTAAATTTGTCACATCTTTCTAGGATCAAGAGATGTAAAAAATAATGTATGCTGTACTGCATGTGGTGAAAGAATACTGAACCCAGATTCCAGTTCATTGTTAATGCATCCTTATTTAAAGGTTCTTATATGTAAGGTTAGTAAATTTCTAATTGGCTCACTCGACTAATGTGTGTACTATTGCTGTCACTTCGTGTTTGTAGTCAGGAATCTGCAATAACAGGTCTGTACAAAATGGATGAATCACCTTTTCATGTGCCTATAATAATAATAACTCTTTGGCCAGCCGCTGATTTGTCGCGCCTATAATTCACCTGAAAAGAAATGAGGCAGCTGATATTCATTCACCTTTCTTACTGGTAGAGATGGGCAATATACCGACAAACCAAACCGATACCGATATCATGGGGATACAGAAAAACCAAACAGAACCATTACTTGTATACCGAAACCATCTGAATTTTCAATTTTCCTATGAACACTATTTATAAGGCCCTGTTGAGGCTTGATAACAGTTGAAAGGTTCATTTTCATGAAACAAGTGACTGATTTTTTTTTAGCTCACCTGACTTTCAGTCAGGAGAGCTATAATGATCACTCACCGTCCGTCGTCGTCAGTCGTCCGTGAACATGGTGTTTGCATCTTCTCCTCCCAAACCGCTGAACCAATTTAATTGATATTTGAGATAATAGTTTGTTATAACATCGCAATTTGATTTTGTTTAAATCAAGTTGCCTCGACTCTTGGTAGGGCCACACCCAAAAAGTGTGCTGAAATCTTAAAAAATCTTATCATGAACCAGCAGTAGCAGAGACTTGATATTTGGTGTGCAGCTTCCTTTTGAGGTGTACACTCAGATTTGTTCAAGAGAAGTTTGTGGGGCTATATTTGCCGTTGTTATGGGAGGGGCAAGAATATTTGCCCCTCCCAAAATTTCTATTTTCCAAACCGAGAGACAGATTTGGACCAAATTTGATATGAGGGCTTATTGGGTCATAAGTACTTAATTTATGCCCCAATTTTTTTTCTTGTCGTCCCATGGGAACCGCAGGAGCTAAAAACAGAAAAAAATTAAAACGCGCATTTCTCCAAAACTACATGGCACTGAGAATTCTTATTTGGTGTGAAGCTTCCTCAGGACGAACAGAATGGAATGATAAAAAAAAATTGCTATCGGTTTTATCATGGGGTACTTTTCTGGGACTTTGAAAAAGTGCTGAGGCAGCATTTTTTAACACTGTGGGTAATCGGAAAAACATTTAAGACTACTTTTCTCCCAAACCACTGCTCCAAAAGCTTTCAAATTTTACATATAACATCTTTGGAAGATTGTTTCACATGTATATTGAAATCAATTCCCTGGGTCCATATTTGGGCTCTCTATGGGAGCCCAAATGTTTAAATTAGTGCAGTATGAGGAATATTCATTAAAAATGTTCTTCTTCAGATCTACCAATAAGAATCTTTTGATATTTGGTATGCAGCATCCTTAGGGGGGGGGGGGGGGGGGGTGGGGGGGGGGAAGATTCAAGTTTGTTCAAGCCATATCCCTGGGTTCATATTTGGGCTGGAAATTTGGGGTTCCGGTCCGGACTTAGAAATTTTGGACCAAAATCCGGAAATTAGTTTTTCGTTTTTTTATGTGTTTTGGTCAATTTAAAGAAGAAAAAAAAATTTTAGGCTGAAAATATTTTGTTTGGGACTTCGAAAATTTCCGAACAAAAATGAAAAAAAATCTGTTTTTTATGTATTTATCTCAATTTTGAGGCGTAAAAGTGCAGAAACTGAAAATAAAAGGAAAATCCTGTGTATTGTGTGGGCACAACTGCTTCATCTAGTTGGTATATGCTTTTCTTAGGAGGGGGCATATGCAGCTTATTCAAGTCAAGTCCCTGGTTTGATATTTGGACTACCATGTCAGGTGAGTGCCCTCAGGCCCCCCGGTTTTCAGTTTTGTTAACTCTCAATGGTCTCTCAATTGTCCTGAATTCCCAACTGTACATGTCCAGTTGCTTAACAGTTATTTCTAGCCAAGTCTTGGCTGCCTGTTAAAGCAGCCAATACCCGACTAGAAATCACTGTCCAGGTGATTTGTCTATTGTCAATAGGACAAGATGGCATGGTCAGCGCACATGCTCTGAGATCGCAAAAGCCTGAAATAGGCCTTTAAAGGTTAAGGTGCATTTAGAACAAGTCACAAAATTGCTGCAGATATGATTTGTGTTATAAAAGAATGCCACTGTTGAGCTCACTGGCAGTATCATTTATATCATTGTGGTGGAGTAATACAGGAACAACTTATTCTGTTTTTAGAACTCCTCCCATAGTTGCAAATGTAGAGAGTTGATTCTTTAGGATATGGTTACACATGCCTTGAAAATATACAACATGCATAAAGTTTGCAGAAAAACTATATTTTTATACTGTACCAATGACCCAGACTTAGCTGGTGCTAACTCCACAAAAACCAGGGCCAAACACAAATTTTGCCCCCCAATCCCCAAAATTTGCATCCAAAACAAAAAGAAATAATGTCCTAAAGGACCTCCATAATACGACTCTACTGCGCATGCGCAGTGACGCAGTCGTCCCGAAATTGGCGCCAAATATCATTCTCTGTTTGGCCCTTCATCAGTCAACATCTCACTGATCTTTGTGCTTGTAAATCTCAGTTTAAAGGATGCCAGACACGTAATTCTTGGAGAAAATGTGATTCTAAGGAGGATAGAAGGAGGAGAGGAAAAAAGAAGTGGCAAAAAATAATCAGGGCTGTACTTAAAATTTTTTGTTAAAATTATGTTAAGTTGCCTATTTTCGAGGCAAACGCCTCTTGTTGTCATTCTTGCTAATTGTTGCACTGCTTATTCAGTGTTTCCTCTCCCCTAACCTTCTAAAGTCCCCCCTTGCAATTCTCCCATGCTTTTGGCATATTTTTGAGAAGTTTCATTTCTAAAATTTCCCTGGGAGAGTTGCTTGGTTACAGAATGTTTTCTGTTATTTTCCCCATAGTTACGTTTTCACCCATGGGTGTATAACGTTTGTGTTCTGCATCTTCCATCTGATGTTCTGCAGATTCTCCCCTGGGAGTCTCTGTTTTGCATCAGATAGAGTGTAATTGAGGACTGATTCCGGGCCAGTTTTTTCAGTGCCTGGAGTCATGTTTTCTTCTGTGTTTACACTGTTTGTTTTCATTGGCAACAGCCTTTTTTGAGGGGGGCTGTTTGTCTTTGAGGTAGTTTATCTCATTATAAGATACATTTATATTATCCGAAAGTGTCTCATTAATTATTTTATATAATTTTAAAATTTTTGACCACACTTTGCCATCGGATCCATCGGGGCTCAACGTTACTTTTCAGCAACTTGGGCTTCTCTGAAAAAATATTTTTTCAAAATTATTTTGTTTTGCAATTGTTTTTTCATTTATTAATGGATCATGTTATTATGTATCTTTGTGTCAGGGGTTTTTGCGAGTAACTAGGACTTATTGTTGTTCCTTCACAATGAAAGGAACTTGTTCAAATTGTAATAGGAAGAAATCTTCCTCTGACTTTCATGATTATTGCATAAATTGTAGTCAGTGTTCTCGCATTAATCCCTGTCCTGTATGTGAACATTGGGATGAGAAACATTGGAAACGTGTGTCACGATATGTTGTTTCTGGAGAAAGAGCGATGCCGGCTCTTTCTCCACAAGGTCACTCTACTCTCTCAGTTTCTATTTCAGAGGAACCAGAACAGGGTGATGTTTCCATGTTATCCTCTTCAAGTGTGCGTCCGTCGTCACAATTAAATACAGAGCTAGCGGCAAAAGTGCTCATGGAGATTAGACAAATGTCGTCCGCTAGCTCGCCCGGTGTAGCGTCCATTCACCGAATGGTTCGGCAGCCGGGTTCGTCCGATGCGGTCCAGGAGGAAATTTTGGGTGATGCGAGCACTATAAAAATAATAGATGCACACCCAGTGACGGCGGATAGTGAACGAGAACGGAGGAAGCCTTTTAGTCCGGTTCCTAGCTCGTCCAGGTCCAGCCGGGCCGCGAGTGAGAGAGGCCCCTCTCTCGTACAACAACATCTGGGACCAGATGTTGTGGTACAAAATGTGTCTTTAGCGGAGCATACGTCCGTCGCTCGGGACGCTCCGTTGTATAAGCAGTCCGCAGAGACTGTTAAGGCTTCCTCTTCTCGCCGGCGCACACGACCGCACCTTGGCTGCGTGACCTCCGATATCTTGCCAGCTTCGCCGAGGAAGGATTATTCGGCGACCAGGTCACACCATCCGGCAGCCAGGGACTCGAGACCGATGGACTCCGGACGTTCGCATAGGAAAAGTATGCGGGAGCCATCCGATGCGGAGCTGCCCTCGGCAAAGCAGCGAAAGACCGCTCCTCCGCAGGTCTCGACGTCGGACATTCTAGTGCAGATAGCACAGCTTATCGCAGCATCCCAGCAGCCGACAGAAACGGTGTCGGATCGAGAATTATCCGACGGCGCTGGGTCGGTACGCTCCGCCGAAGCATCGGGGGCGGACGACCGGGAACATCGGGAGGTCCGACCGGATGGTGAAAGGGATACGGATGAATTGGAGCTATCCCTTTCGGAACAACACAAAGCTGCCGTAGACTTCATCCGGCACTTTCTTCCTCAAGTTGTTCCGTCGGGCCAGACTGCTGCGCTTCCGGACAGGAGAATTATAGCGTCATTGGACTCTGATTTTTTCGAGCGGTTCAGGGACATCGCTCCCGAGTTTCCGTCGCAGTCCAATAATGTTGCAAGAACATTTGAATTATTGAACGACGCTATTTTTAAACTTGCTTCCAGGACAGGGAAAGCAGGCTTCTTGTCCGCAAATACTCTCAACCTGCCTTTCATTAATGCAAGGAATAAATTCGACACGGCAGGTCAGGGTATACCGAGAGTTCCTCTGCGTATGGACGACGAGGCGGAAGACTTAGAGCTATCATTACCGTCGTCAGCTTCTATTCCAACCGCAGTGTTGGAAACAGCTATTGCGTCTAACAGAGCCAATTTAGATGCCTTATCTTACGCAGATCACCTTACGAAGGCGTTATCACTGCGTCTTCAAGGGGAAGAGTTTCAGGATATACAATCCTCCTTAAGACTTCTTTCAAGGGCAGTAGCTTATTCCACGTGTAACTCCGCCCTTTCAGTGGCTAATCTGGAGTTGGTTAGACGTGACGCAGCCCTGTCTACATCCACACTAGTGGATTCTAAGGTGAAGAACTCTCTTAGAGTCGCTTCGGTCTCAGGAGATCTTCTCTTTGACGGCAAGCTTTCCGCTATTTATGATAATATTAAAAAGAAAGCTAGTGATTCTCTGTTGTTTAGATCCGCTCCTAAAAGGTCGGATTCAGCAGACACGAATAAGGCGGGCACTTCTGGGTCTTATCCGCCCAAGAGAGGTTCCTATAGAGGTTCCGGTGCGTCCTCTAGCTCTTATTCGAGAGACCGTCAGGATAGCGACTCTCGTTCGGGACGTCCTTCAGGCCGGGACAATCGGTCGGACGCCCCGAGGTCGACGAGGCGAGGTGCGGGTCGTGGAAGACGTGGTTTCTCCTACCGCAGGCCTCGCAGATCCAGGAGGTGATGGCTCAAACCTCTATCGCGTTCCGGTTGGCGGAAGGTTGTCGAGTTTTTCTCAAGAGTGGGCGTCGATTACGGACGACCCTTGGGTGAGAGGAGTGACTTCGGAAGGTCTAAAGATATCCTTCAAACGAAAGCCTCCATTAACTCGAAGTCCAAAGTGGACTCATCTTCCGTCAAACCCTCAGAAAAGAGACGCTCTGCTATCAGAGGTGCAGTCTCTTTTAATGAAGAACGCGGTAGAGGTCGTAGAAAACCAGGAATCGCTGGGATTCTACAGCCATCTGTTTCTGGTTCCGAAACCAGACGGCTCGTTCCGTCCAGTCATAGATTTGAGCTGGATAAACAAGCTGATCATCGCTCCGAAGTTTTATATGGAGACGATTCGATCGGTCAGAGCGAGTATTCGGGTGAACGATTATGCAACGAGCATAGATCTCAAAGATGCGTACTTTCACGTCATGGTACATCCGACATTCCGAAAGTATCTACGCTTCGCAGTCCTAGGAGTGGTGTATCAGTTCCGGGCCATGTGCTTCGGATTGAATCTAGCACCCTGGGCTTTCACTCGAGTAATGAACTCGGTAATGATTTACTTCCGAGCTCATTCGTCTGCGGTAACGTCGGCCTACCTGGACGACATTCTTCAGAGGTACGGCAACGAGTTAACGCTTCAGAACGATGTTCAGAATCTTCTTCTATTGCTCCGACGTCTCGGTTTCATAGTAAACGAGGAGAAGTCGGATCTGGTGCCGTCCAAGTCATTCACTCATCTGGGAATGAGCTTCGAGACGCACAACAATCTCGTTCGTCTGCCGTTAACCAGAGCGAAATTAGTCAGTTGTTACGCTCGCTATTGTCTAAATACAGACAAAGTCACAGCGAGAGAATTTATGAGACTGATAGGTCTGTGCGGAGCCGCTGCGGATCTCATTCCGATGGGACGGCTACGCACACGGCCTCTTCAAATTTTCTTGACTCAGAATTGGAGTGTGAAAATTCATTCGCTCGATGTAGACGTTCTCTTGTCAGATCAAGTGAAACAAGAGATTCAGACTTGGGCAAACATTCAGTGGTTAACTCAAGGAGTTCCGCTGCAGTTGCCGGATCCGAGTTTTACCATTATGACGGATGCCAGTCAAACAGGTTGGGGTGCATCATTAATCCCAACGGATTCGAGATGCCAGGGTCTTTGGGATCCGCAATTCCTGTGCAAGCACATAAACATCAAGGAAATGATGTCAATTTGGCTTGCGTTACGTCACTGGATGGACATTATTCACGATGCTCATGTCCAAATCCTATCCGACAATACGACAGTAGTGGCGTATATACGGAATCAGGGAGGCACTCATTCAGTTCCGTTGTTCAATCTAACGGAAAGAATCCTTCTGTTTGCGTTGGAACATCACGTTCTTCTTTCGGTCCGTCACATACCGGGTCGTCTGAATGTGCTAGCAGACTCCCTTTCTCGAAAGGGTCGCTTGTTGCCGTCGGAGTGGACTCTCAACAAACAAGTATTCAATCAGATTTGCTACCAATGGGAACGGCCAATGATAGACTTATTTGCGACACATCTCAACAATCAGTTGCAAACGTATGTGTCCCCGTGTCCGGATCCAAGAGCATTTGCTGTAGACGCTCTATCGATCCCTTGGGACGGAATGATAGGATATGCGTATCCTCCAGCGCAGGGGTCAGCCGAGTGGGCGACTTGGGCGAAGAAGTCGCCTTGTCATTCCTCAAGTCGCCTTGGCTTACATTGGGGGCGAAATTCAAGTCGCCCTCCCAAACTTCCTTGGGAGACATGGCAGTTTACTGTATTTTCTTATGTTTTATTTTTTAAAAACACACGCTTCCGCAAAAAACAGTAAACACGGTTGCTGTTAAAGTCCGTCACATGGCTATGAAAATAGCCTAAACTAGCCCAATTTTATATTTCTGAAAAGAATTGCAATGGCGTAGTCGTTCGAACAATTCGACCCAACTGATAGCAACCAGCACAAAATGGCTATTTAAAAACAAAGTACCAGACAACAACGAATCACACAAGACACGCATCGAGTTAATTAGAATTTATTAAAGTTAACCATCGTTTCAAAACAAAAAAATGTATTGGACACAGTTCGTCCATATCGAAATTGCTTGCGGTTACGCTCTGTTCCACTGAAAAATTGGCTGCATTGAAATTCGCCCCGCAATTTGCATTGAATGTTTTTCTTTGAAAACTTGTGAAGTTTGTTGGAAGGGGGTTAAATGTAATAAGGCTACAATAGAAATCACAGGTATTTGGATGGGTAAGAATGGCAGACCTTCAAAGCACCAATCGCACGTGTCAGTGAAAGATGGTTGGCAGAAATTGTCAGTTTTCTGAACAGGGTATTATTAGTTTATCCAGCGCAGCCGGGAAGGGAGACAACTGAAATGTTTTGTCATTTACCAAAGAAATTAATTAACTCAAATTGTTAATAACGCTTAATTTACGAAGGATATCGAAAACTTTTTTAACTACGCTTTTCAACTCAGTTAGGGTATTCAGAAACCATGAATGACCCAGCTTCTTATATGAACTTGAAATTTATTTTAAACACTTTAAATATTTTTTTCAAAAGAATATACCTTCTGTTACAGAGAAGAACACTCTCACCATGGGTCATACTAAATTTCAAATCCACACTGTTGAGGCAAATACAAAACCAACTGCACGGTAACCTTAGTCATCACTGTTAGGCAAAGAGTTAGGGGGTATTCAGAAACCATGAACGACACAGTTTTTTGTAGGGTGGGGTGGGGGATTTTAACCTACATTCTGTTATGTAACCATCTTGACTTAGTTTTGTGTGTGTTTGTATAAACTTTTATTTATTTTTTTCTCCACAATTGTGTCCTCTATGTTCATTTATTTTGTCACGATGTCATATACGTTTTATGTTTTTTTTTTCTGATTTCTCCTTCATGTCCACTGACTTCTCCCTCCTGGGTCCTGACTTCTCCCTAAAGTCTCTGAAGGGAGAAGTCACTTCTCCCTAAAATCAGCTGCCAGGCTGACCCCTGCTCCAGCGCCGTTAATTCAACAAGTATTGCTAAAGATAAAACAATCTCAATGCAAGATTCTGTTGGTAGCATCTCTGTCGCCACAGAGACCGTGGATAAATCTACTCAGGTGTCTGTTGTGGGACCTACCGCGGAAGCTCCCTCCACGAGAGGATCTTCTTTGGCAGGGGAAATCGCGCCAACTGCATCACAACCCGCAAGGTCTCAACCTTCACGTTTTTCCGTTGTGCGGTCCTTCTTGCATGGCAAGCACTTTACAGGACGAGCAGTGGACGCGATTTCTAACTGTAGGAGGACCTCCTCTTCGCTAAACTATGCGGCTAAGTGGAAGGTTTTCCGTCGTTGGTGTAGGGATCATTCTGTTGATATATTTGATCCCTCTATACCAGACATTGCTAACTTTCTAGTTTACTTGTTTGACGAAATCAAACTGCAACCGGTTACTATAAAGGGTTATAGATCTATGTTATCTGATACCTATGCACATCATGATAGTTTACAAATTGGATCTAATGTCTCTTTATCGAAATTGGTTAGAAACTTTTCGATAAATAGACCCAGAACTCTTAGATTAATTCCTAAGTGGAATTTAGCTTGGGTTCTCCTTAAATTGAAGGAAAAGCCATTTGAACCTCTTGGGACAGTAGATTTCAAATTCTTATCTTATAAGACAGCTTTTCTCTTAGCTTTCTCTTCTGCCAGAAGAGTCAGTGAGCTTCATGCACTATCGGTGGATGATTCTCATTATCGTAGTGTTGGGAACACTATCACCTTCACTACTAACGTCGGTTTTTTAGCTAAGAATCAGGCTCCTAATAAATATCCGGAACCTATTGTTATTAAGGCTCTTCCGTCTTCAGACGGGCGTAGGCCTTTACTCTGTCCTGTTAGAGCACTACGTATCTATAAACAGAGATCTCAGTTCATCAGAAAGGGACGGAAACGTTTCTTTCTGTCTTTGATGCCTAATAGAAAGGACATTTCAGTCCATTCTATTGCTAGATGGATTCAGTTAACTATCCGTACTGCGTATGAAGATTTATCTTCTTCTCAGCAGTCTGTGCTTAAGATTTCTGCTCATGAAGTAAGAGCTCTTTCTACTTCCTGGGCTTATGCTAATAGTGTTGCTATTACAGATTTAATGAAGGCTGCTTATTGGTCTCAGCCATCCACATTTACTAATTTTTATCTCAGAAATATTGAGTCCATTTCTGGAGACCTGCATTGTTTAGGTCCGTTATCTGTTGCTCAGAATGTCGTCCACTAAACAGTTGCAACTATAGTTATGCAGGCTTTCTGTTCCGGCAGTGACTCCGTCCGGCTGCCCTCTTCGCTCTGGGCTATTTGACCCAGGGCAAGGGGAAGGGGGGGGGCGGGTGTTCCCTTAGGTCACCTGCTTTATAGTGAAAAGCAAGGGAATGCCTCCTCCAAGACAGTATTTCTGAGTCGCTTCCGGGATGGTTTTAAAGTGTAATATTAATGTTTAATTTCATTCATGTCTTATTTTTAAAGTGTAGCTCGGTGTGAAGCATTTGTATATGTCAAGTGTCAAACGGGCTTTAATATACAATACTCGGACACTTTTAAATGATTATAAAGAGTCTCAATTCTCTGGACTACTTTATTTATTGGCTTGTTTTAATAATAATTAGTATAAAGGTTATACTGGATATTAATAGAGAACATGAATGTTATTGTGCTCAATTATTAAGGGTAGTGTATCTTTCTAATTTAAATATTAAATAAGAAAGATACATGTAAAGCCTAATACTCCTTTTCTCCTTAAGGGGTTATCTCTTTATTTTATAATTGAGCTTATTGGATTTTCCTCTATGTCCTAGGCCCTCCAGCCTGTTTACTATTCAGCTAAGTCTGGGTCATTGGTACAGTATAAAAATGTTAAAAAATTTATAGTAATTTATATATTTTTTATACTTACCAATGACCCAGACGGGGATGGCCCTCCCTGAGTTGGGAACTCTTGCCTCCCCGCTGAGTACATAGCGCTGACCAGGCACTGCCAGTAAGAATGATATTTGGCGCCAATTTCGGGACGACTGCGTCACTGCGCATGCGCAGTAGAGTCGTATTATGGAGGTCCTTTAGGACATTATTTCTTTTTGTTTTGGATGCAAATTTTGGGGATTGGGGGGCAAAATTTGTGTTTGGCCCTGGTTTTTGTGGAGTTAGCACCAGCTAAGTCTGGGTCATTGGTAAGTATAAAAAATATATAAATTACTATAAATTTTTTAACTTTTAACAAAATTATTGCCCTTTATCGACTTTCCATTGTTTTTTTTTCAATTGATTGTACCTTATTGAGGGTACTTTTGTGGTGTAATAAACTCCTTCCACAGTTTGTAATGTAGAGATTTTAAAGTTTAGGATATGGTTACACACACAGTGAAGATGTGCAAGATCTATAAAGTTTGTGGAAAAAATATTTTGTAGAGTGTTGAAACTTAAGGGTATGGTTGCACATACCTTGAAGATGTGCAACGTCTAGAAAGTTTGCAGAAAAAATATTTTTTCACAAAATTATTGGCCTTCATCGATTTGGAAAATTTCCAGTGTTTTTTCAATTTAGGGTAGCTTTGTGGAGTAATCAACTCCTCGCACAGTTTCTAATATAGAGCATTGAAACTTTAGAATATGATTTCACATGCCTTGGAGATGTGCAACATATATACTACTCAAAGTTTGCTTAGCACCAAATATTTGACACATCATTGTGAAATTTGCTTAAGACATATTTGCAATATTTTTGGTGGATATGATTGAGGAATGTATTGAGATGGTCCACAGTATTTACATTAGCTCTCTTGACAGACAGACTTTTTGTGACAGTCATGGAAAGCATATACCCCTTGATTTTCATGTTTTCGTGTGCTGTCTACATGTACATGACATGTGCAGGGTATTGAGTCTTCATTTCAACACAAACCCTTGTGATTTATTGATTGAATATGGTGAATGCAAATGTAATTAGACATTTGTCTGAAGCAGAAATGTGGTGGGCTGTAGGGATGGTGGAGCAAGGGGCTACTCATCGTCAGGTTGGTGAAGCCCTTGGTGTTGAGCATACGGTGATCACCAGAGCCTGGGCAAGATTTTAGCAGTATGACACACCAGTAAGACGGCATGAGACAGGACAACATCTGCAGCTGAAGACAGGGACCAGCCTAGGGGGAAATTTTAGGGAGACTTCTTGTCTCCCTCCAGAAAAAATAGGGAGACTGCAGAGTCAAGTAGGGAGACTTCATAGGCAAGTAGGGAAAATTAAGAATATTTATGTACCACCCCCTGCCGCCCCTTCATATTTTCATCTTATGGTCCTCCCTTAACGTCCGATTAATCCAGGTCCAGTTGTCTATGATGCATCTGTGCCTTGTCTATGATGCATCTATGCCAGGTTAAAAAATCACAAAGTAATTATTGACTGAAAATCCCCCACTGCTACCCTCTCCTTCATGATCCCTCCCCTCTTCTTCATGATCCCTCCCCTCTTCTTCATGCCAATCCCCAGTACCCTCCAGTGGTTGCCTTTCACCAAAGTCTACTAAGCTAATAATTTCCAAAGTCTGAAAGTGTGAACAGGACCAGATGTAAGAAGGTTGCTTGGAAGGTACTTTGATAGTTTATAAACAAAATACATTCTGAGGTCGAGTATTTTGTAAAATAAATGTCATTCCGCATCATTTTTATGGCATTCTGATGTCATTCTGTGTCATTTCGAGTCATTCTGGTGTTTAGGAGGACCCCTTTTTCAAGATCCTTCACATGCACACTTGTGCCCTGTACAAAGCTTTTCTTGTATCACTAAAGCATTTTTTCAATTCCATTCATGTTTTTCTAGGAATAGACGGCCCAATAGTTAACAGTCGTCAGCAAAACAAAATAAAAATACAGTTTTAGAAAATACATCCGTTGTGTATACATTTTCGGTATCCTAAGCGGGGTAACCTACTTTCAAACTGGTTTATTGTGTTGAGTCGCATAAGTCACCTATTTTCGTTTCGAGACTTGAAGCTCCGACTGAAATGGAAGAAAATAGAAATAAAAAATCTGCCAAAAGTGACAATGGACAATTGATTGTTGTTTGATTTCAAATAAATAGTTGTTTATTTGATGAATGACAAAGGCCCATTTATCACACTCAAGCACATTCGATTCTTGAAAATAATCGTTTTTATGTAAACCTTGGATCACTCAGTTCAGCCTTTCCTCATTTTGGCCAATTTTTAGAGGGTGACTTGTACTCGCCCCGACTATTTTTCTAGGCGACTTTGGGCTTAGAAGGGCGACATAATCGTCCTAGTCACCCCCACGGCTAGTCCCTGGCTGAAGACCGGTTTTTGATCATTCAGGCCTGTAAGAACCGATTTGCCACAGCAACCCAGCTTCAGCAGTGACCTTCAGAATGCATCCGGGGTGAATGTTTCGATGCTAACTATCCAGGTAAGGTTGCATGAAGGTGGTTTCTTTTCAACCTACTCACAATTGTTTACAATTGGCTGTAAAGTAAGTGTAAGCTTTACTTCGGAACTAACTCAAGCTTTTAGAGAACTTTTCCAAACAAGTTGGAAAAGTAATAGAGTGCAAAAGCACGAAAAAGATCGAAAAAAGGGTCGAGCGAGACCAGCGCTCGAAATTACAGGTACTCTCTCTGCACACCTCTTGCGTTTACCGAGCGCATGTGCAACAACCGTGACGTCAATTCCTTTTATTTCTGCCATTTGTACATGGTCGGAAATTTTTTGTGACTCGTGCTACTTTGCTGTTTTCTTCGATGAACAACTTATTATATGTGCTATCTGCATTTATTGTGTGCAAGTGGATTGTATCCTTTTTTCAAGCTATCCAAATTGTTATTGATTAATGTTATTTTTGATCATTATTGCTTGTTTCTTCACACTTAATCTTGTTTTTCCCCCATGTGTGAACATGACCTTTGTGCTGTTTTCCGTCGGCGGGAAGCTTGATTCCATTATTTTCATTCATATAATGCCAAAGACTATTCCTTGTACCTCTTGCTTGCAAGTGAAGCATGTGGACGATTCTCATTCCACATGTGTCACTTGCAACAATTGCACTCAGGCCCAATCATGTGGTATTTGTGGGGTTTGGTCCTCAAAATTCTGGGCTTCTGTTAACAAGGTGGTTTTGTCCAGAGCTAGAACCCCTCGTTCTCGGGGTAAGGGTAGCCGTGCCGTAGCAGACATTTCTGCTGGTGCACGTGGTGACTCTGTCACACAGGATTCTGATCTGTCTTCTGTGGCGAGTTCCTTTGCATCTGTTGACGGTACTAGTTCAGTGATACCTGACGTGGAGACCGTGGTCTCTTTGTCTTCTGATGTCACTCTTGAGGCGTCTGTTTTCGTAGAGAGCTTCTCCGAGGTCAGCTCGGTGACCCTCTCTGATCTGCCTCCCACGCCGTCGACAGTTGCTGAGGAAGTTGTTACTACAGATCCTATTCTGTATGATGGTGGCTCTTCCATCTCCTCTGGGGGTTGGTCTACAGTCTCGTGGGACCAAGGCTGTATCTGCTGGTGTGTCTGTGAGCTCTCAGCCTCCCCTAGCTTCGCGGCAAAGCTGTGCGGGTTTGCTGTCTGCTCCACCTCATCTGGCTAGGTTTGCTCCTAGTCGGTTGAGCCGGTCGGTCGCTTCGGCAGCGATTCCTCGCCCCTCGAGTGGATTGTTTATTGTTCCTCCTTCCCCTGCTAGTGTGCCGACTAGCAGGATGGGGTTGGGACATTGGCATCCAGGGCCTGCTGTTCAGCGGAGGTCAGTGACAGCCCCGGTTAGCCCTCGGAACCTTCCTCCGGTGATTCCTCACTGTGTTCCGAGTCTGGATGTCGATCGATGCTTGCCGTCGGTCTCAGAGGATGGGTAGTTGGGGTCTTCTGCCGTGCAGAGGCCAATGACAGGTTCCTGTCATTCTTGGGACAATCCTCCGGTGTCTTCTCACTGTATCCCAGGTCCAGCTACCGATCGACGTGTGCCGTCGGTCTCTTTAGAGACCTCCAGTGCCGGGGGCAGTGATGTAAATGAACAGAAAGAAGTTTACTTACCAGTTAAACAACTCCAGCGTGTAAAAAGAAAGAGAGATAAGGATGGGGTTCAAATAAGGGTCCAATCAGACACACAGTTGTGCAATCAGTCAATTTCCTTGAAATATTGTGAAGCAGCCGTTACTACTATCCCCAAAGAGAGAACAGATGCAGTTAAACAAATTATTAATGCAACTGAAACTCGTTTTCAAGAATTTGAAAACAATGAACACATCCTTAGCCATCTTATGTGGATACATGTTTCATCTTGGCCCTCATTGTCTAACAAAAAACCATCTCCTGATGAGCTCAAACACGTTCGTGAATTTCAAAATTCCGACTTAAATGCTATCATTGAACATTACAGTGACCCTTTGCATTCAGCCTTAAAAGGTTTTTCTGCTGAAAAAGCAGTAAAACAATTTCAAGATCTTAAATTAAAAAGGGCTTTATCTCCACCTCTTCAGGAGATGGAAACCAATACATATTGGCCATATGTTTATAAACTAGAAAAAGAAAAACGAGATCTCTTTCTTGTTGTTGAATTGGTAATGGCACTCCCCTTCTCTGAGGCGGTTGTAGAAAGGGGTTTTTCTGCTAAGTGTCGGATTGTTGCTGACTGGAGAGCTTCACTCTCACATACAACCATAACTGACTTGTTGCATTTTAGTACTCGTAAGGATGGGTGTCATGGGACAAAGAAACATACGATTGTCACAAGAGCGGCAAATAAATTTGTCAGTGGTACAGATGGTAAAGTGCCAGGAATTGGCTTGAGTAAACGACGAGTAAGAAAACTGTGCAAGTCAATAAAAGATAAGCCTTCATCTCATTCTGCACCATCCAGTTTGGTTGCTTCTGTTGCATTAAGTGATGAGTCTTCTTTGTCTTGCAGCTCCTCAAGTGAAAGTGTTTATAGTAACACCCATGACTATGATGCTACGTTTTAAATATTAATCTGATTTGTAGGCCATGTCACACACTTGCTGACACTACTGCCTTCACATAAAGCACAGTGCCATAAAATATTACTTTAAATATTTAAATCTTAACCACCAATCCATGTTGTATTGGAGCTCGGAAGGCATGGCATTCTCATCACTTACTAATAGTCCAGGTCCAGGACCATTAGTATGTGATAAGGATGATGTGCCTCCCAACACATGAAGGTTAGGATTAAAATATTTTGTAGCAAAACCTACAATAATTAAAATCATAGCGACTCAGAACTTTAAAGTGGTTAAGATGAACAAGACTTTCTTTTATATTAATTTCGTTCAGACTCAGGGACCAGCCTAGGGGGGAATTTTAGGGAGACTTCAAGTCTCCCTCCAGAAAAAATAGAGAGACTGCAGAGTCATGTAGAGGGACTTCATAGCCAAGTGGGGAAAATTAAGAATATTCATGTACCACCCCCGCCGCCCCTTCATATTTTCAATTTGTGGTCCTCCATTAACGTCCAAATAATCCAGGTCCAGTTGTCTATGATGCATCTATGCCAGGTTAAAAAATCACAAAGTAATTATTTACTGAAAATCCCCCACTGCTACACTCTCCTTCATGACCCCTCCCCTCTTCTTCGTGCCAATCCCCCAGCAACCTCCTGTGGTTGCCTTTCACCAAAGTCTACTAAGCTAATAATTTCCTAAGTCTGAAAGTGTGAACAGGACCAGATGTAAGAAGGTTGCTTGGGAGGTACTTTGATAGTTAATAAACAAAATACATTCTGGGGTCGAGTATTTTGTAAAAGAAATGTCATTCCGCATCATTTTTATGGCATTCTGGTGTCATTCCGCGTCATTTCGTGTCACTCCGGTGTTTAGGAGGACCCTTTTTCAAGATCGCCCACATGCACACTTGTGTCCTGTACAAAGCTTTTCTTGTCATCACTAAAGCTTTTCTTCATGTGTTTCAATTCCATTCGTGTTTTTCTGGGAATAGACAGCCCAACAGTTAACAGTCGTCAGCAAAATGAAATGAAAATACTGTGTTATAAAATACGTCTGTTGTGTATACATTTTCGGCATCCTAAGCGACGTAACCTACTTTCAAACTGGGTTATTTTGTTGAGTCGCATAAGTCACCTATTTTCGTTTCGACACTTGAAGCTCCGACTGAAACGCAACAAAATAGAAATAAAAAAATCCGCCAAAAGTGACAATGGACAATTGATTGTTGTGTGATTTCAAATAAATGGACGTTTATTTGACGAAAATGCCCATTTATCACACTCGAGCACATTCGATTTTTGAAAATAATCGTTTTCATGTAAACCTTGCATCACTCAGTTCAGCCTTTCCTCATATTGCCATTTATTGGCCAATTTTTAAAAGGCGACTTGTAATCTCCCCGACTATTTTTCTAGGCGACTTTGGGCTTAGAAGGGCGACATAATCGCCCTAGTCGCCCTCACGGCTGGTCCCTGTTCAGACTTTAAAGTTAAAGTTTTACTTTACGTTGCAATTTTCAGATTCAAGGTTAAGCAATGACTTTTATCCTGCGTTTACTTTTAAGTCCTGTGACACGGGGAATGCCATAAGTTAAGGTATCAAATGAGCAGAAAAAAATCACTTGAAAATGATTAAAACAGTGAAGAAGCCATACCTAATATTAAATCACTCCAGAGTTATTTTGTTATAATTAGAAAGTCTCAAGTGTAGACTAGTCCAAGAATTTACTTTTTCAGTTGAGCAATGGTGTCCGCAAACAAGTGAGCAGGCGACTGGAAACAGACTGACATGTCATTGGTGCACATGGAGAATAATAGGGGGGCTAGGACTGTTCCACGGGGAACTCCTGGTGTCACGCTGTATCTTGGTAATGTTACTAACTCCAATGGAGAAACATTACCAAGATGCTGTGTGATGTCTGGAGCAGTCCTAGGCCTCCTACTATTCCCTGTGTACATCAACGATATGCCGGCCTGTGTCCAGTCTTCCTGTGAGAGTCCTCAGACCTGTGTTCGATCTGCCAGGAAATACCTGATTCAGTCAATGATGATGCCTTTTACATGTCTGCTGTAAGGACCTCACCACCATAATTGAGCATAAATTATGGAATAAAATGAACATAAAAAATCACTGACTTCAAGTTGATTTTCAGTAATTCATTGAGTATTTTATTATATTAAAACAAACTCTTATGCCAGCAATGATTGAAAGACATCATTAAAACTATCTTCTGCTAACACTGACAATATTGGTCTTCAGTTTTTTCATGATTTTTAAAGTTTATTTCAGAAAAAATGGAATGGACCCACCATCCTGCATACTAACATATCTCCTTGCTCTGTAATGTTTGAGCACAGTCAGCAAGGTGACCCCCCCCCCCCCCTCCCTCCCCCCCCCCCCCTTCCCGTGGAGCAGTGCTGTGGGCAGCTTGGGGCATTAATCATATCATAAATATTGTCACCAAGTACTGACTGAGCTCAAAGATTACAGAGCAAGGATTGCATTTTTAGAATCTGCCAACCGGGCGCATGCCCCCTCCCACCATGTCCCCCCCCCCCCCCCCCCACACACAAACACCCCAATCAAAGAGTCATTTTGACTTAAATTGACGAATTGTCCACAAGAACTCAGAGCGAGTCGTCTGTGTGGGTAAATCGTCTTGTAACCCTTGGAAGACAAGTGTAGGCCACACGAGGATCCAGCATGTTCTTTTGAATTCTTGGGAGTGGAAAATTGGGAGAAATTAAAAATACAAATAACAAACAGACGGTAGTCAGGTACGTTTGGACTTTTTTATTGTTTAACTGGGAATGCTGTGAAATTTATTGCTCGATAATAAAATATACTCTCACGCTGCGCCGTTTTGAGCACTTTCCCATTTTCGATGCAAGCTGTGCACCCTGAACATTTTTCAACCTGTACGTATATGGCATTGGGTAAATTAGTCGGTTATGACTGTAAACAGTGACTGTGTGTCCAAAATACAATATTATGGTAAACGGATCTGAAGAGCATATTTCAAATTTTCTAATTCTGTCTTGAACGTATGACAAAATTTGAAATTCTGAAACATGCTGTTTAAAAAGTGTTAATTAGCCGTTCAAAAATTCAAGAGGATTTCCACCCCAGAAGCCACCAGAATGCCCCATTTGGTCGCTCATTTCCAAAAAATTTCTGGGGCGAGAACCCCCCCCCCCCCCCCCAGACCCCCCCCCCCCCAGACCCCCCCCCCCCCCCTACAAAAGCTTGCGCCTTTCGGCACTCGCGGCAGATGCCTTTGGCATCTGCACGATTCGCCCCCCTCCCCCCCCCCCCCCCCCCCCCCCCCCCCCCCCCCCCCCACCATTTGAGAATTCCCGTATCCGCCACTGGTACCCGGCGACACTTGGTCGCCACACTGGATTCTGGTGGATTCCCGTCAAGATAATTTACGGGAATCCAATTGGATTCCCGAAAAATCGGACGAAAAACGAGCCCTGCTTTACCCAATGCAGACGATTTCAAAATTTATTATTTTAAATATCATTTTTAAAAAAGTTTCAAAAAATTTCAACAAAACCATATCACATGACCCATTTTTGGAACGAGCTCGTTTGGGGTGACCTCTAGATGGGAGCTATTGATTTTCTTCAATTTCCGTCAAAAAATGTTGTCGCAGCCAACGTTCTTAGAACTTAGTTTAGTCAGACCTCAATATTTCCCTTTGGCACACCCTACAGGGCACATTTATGATCGGATTACTTTGAAACCTGGCGTGCTTATTTGGGTTGACCTCTAGATGAGAGCTATCGATTTTCTTCCATTTCCATCAAAAAATGTTGCCGCGGCCAACGTTCTTAGAACTTAGTTTAGTCAGACCTCAATATTTCCCTTTGGCACAGGGGACATTTATGATCGGATTGCTTTGAAACCTGGCATGCTTGTTTGGGGTGACCTCTAGATGGGAACTATCGATTTTCTTCCACTTCTGAGGGTCAAAAAATTTTGCCGCTGGCAGTGATCTTTGAACTTAGTTTAGTTAGGCATTAATATACTCCTTTGGCACGCTGTACAGAGCACATTTTTATGTGTATCCATACCATGTATGGTACACATAATGCCGGCATCCGGGGTAACCCTCTGTCGTTCATCCATCCTTTGTCTGTCCATCTGTCCGGCATCCGTATCCATTTCTTTGGCATTCGATAACTAGAAAAATATTGCTTGGATTGTCAAGTTATTAGCTCACCAACTTTAGTTGTGTGAGCTTATGGCATGGCTCGATCGGTCGGCATCGGCGTCATTCGCCCTATTTCCATATCATGGCTTTTATAATGCTGCTATATGATGATTATTATCATTTTACCATGATTTAACCCCTCATACCCTACATTTTAGCCCTTTTTCTTGACATTTTTAGTTGCATTTAGTTTTCTGTTTAGCTCAGAATTTCATGTTTAACTAAGTGTTTAGGTCAGCTGCTGTGCTCCTTCTCTTCCAATGGCACTTATATTCATCATACATGTTCCTCAGTATCATTGTTCCATGATTAACCCCTCATACCCTGCATTTTAAACATTTTTCTTGAAATTTTTATTTGCGTTTAGTTTTCTGTTTAGCTCAGAATTTCATGTTTAACTTAATGTTTATGTCAGTTTCTGTGTTTTACTTTTAAGAGGTTGTGTTTAGGTAAGCTTTGTCACATGTTATGAGCCTGTTTGATACAGTTCTTGTGTTTCCCAAAGTTACTATCAAAGAGGAATGTTGGTGAGCTATAGGGCGTTGGCGTCCTTCTTGTTTTATATTTGTGTTCAGGTTACTGATGTGCCGAGCTGTATAGTTTTTGGTGTAAATCTGATAATTTGATCCTGAGATAATAACTCTTCATCCTTCAAATTGAGAATTCTTCCAATCCCTTTGGCATGAGATAACTCAAAAACTATCAATACAATTGTCATGTTACTTTATATACATCTGTACTGATGTTCCGAGCTGTATAGTTTTTGTTTTTTTTAAGATCTTAAAAGATAGGTGTGGGTATACTGGTTAAGGGACAGTGGACTTGAACAAGTTTTCTGAATATATTTGAGGGGTCCATAGGTATTTATTTACCCCTACCCCTATTTCTGTTTTTTTTCTTAATTTCCAAAAAAGTTGCCGAAACCTAACTAAAATCGGCAGCTGTTCAAACAACAACCAGCACAAATTGTTGTGGTATATCTGATGCTTCTGATGGTATGATACAATTCGTTGCTGATAACTTTGATGCTGACATTTCGTCACAAAATGGCAAACAAAGCACACATTCACTAGCAGTCTTGATGACACGATCTGGCAACGCAACCGGGCTTATTTCGCCAAAGATACTGAGAATTAAAAAAATAGCAATTACCCAAGCCATAGACTACAGTTTAGAAATGACCAAGTTCAGTGGTAAAAAAAAACCTGTCATCCCCACTGACCACATCAGGAAAACCATCCCACCACTCAAACTGCTTGCACGAATGACCATGGCGAAGCATAGGGCTGACAAACTTGACTTCTCCTTTTTCAAGGATATACTCTGTGTGGATAGCTGTCCCGAGTTCAATAGCTACAACACCAAATCATGTCACGAAAGTGGGATGTCTCCAGAGCCATCCACAAAAGCAGTATATCTGCCACTGATAGACATGCCATCGGCTGATCCTGAAACTATAGCTACCGCGATGTCGGAGGCGCAACGTCTCACTCACTTGGCCGGACAAGAGTTCACACTCTTCACAATTGACCAGCAATTATACAAAGTTTCCCTTTAGGTACTCTGGTCTGATCCTGACAAGTTTTGTCATATTATACTGCTGTTAGGTGGGATGCACATGCTGATGAGTTTCATTGGTGCCATCGGTACATTGATGGACGATACGGGATTATCTGAGGTTCTTGAGTTGGTCTTTGGTGGAGTGACCAAAATGTTGATAGGGAAAAAGTTCCCCATGAATATACGGGCATTCCGGCTATTGACCGAGAAATGTTTTCGATGGCGAGAATTTCGAGTGTCTTGATGATTTGGGTGATAAGTTGACAGATCTGTCTGGAAAGAGTCAAACAACCAGGATGTGGGTGGACTGCTTCATTAAACCAGTGTTCATCATGATGCAATATGTCAGGGTTGAACGAGAGGGGTTTGGCCACTTCACCTAGTAGCAGTGAAACAAATGATGCCTTATTTCTTTGCGTCAGTTCATGTCAATTATGCCAGATATGGTTTATACTACCTGAGAGAAATGGAGCGGCTACCGCCAGATATTCTTCACCAATTTCTGAAAGGTTCCTATGTAATGAGACATTTGGATGGCATGTGGAATGGGATCTGGAACGACATGTATATAGAAACAACGTTCATGCGCTATGGTCATGGGAAGTCTGGCATCATTGGCATTACGTTGAAGCCAGAAACATTGAAGGTTTGGGCTCTCAGCCTTCATGCTTGTGGTAAACTATTACATAACATATCTCAATTGAGGGAATCTGATACTCAAATCACGACGTGTTCAGGAGCACCACAAAGAAGAATCAAAAGCTCGAATATCCACTGATCGATTGGACCGCGAAGGTATCCGACAGAAACTGGAGCTGGTTATAAACCCAATGGACCCTGAGCAACACCCTGAAGGCATGGTGAATATTGCGACTGGAAGGATTGCTCCCCCAGCTGTCAATGTGGACGACGCAATAGCCCTTGGTCTCCAACAAATGCATACATTCGAGGCAGGGTTACCCCACTGGATTCTATGATACCATATATATGCCTGTTGTCACAATGTCATCGATGATTACGTCAATTAAACTTGGTGACACTCGAGTGTTCGATAGTAATCTGATTTACTCGAGAGTAATGGGCCTCCAATCAAGTTTACGCGATGTTGAGATCAAGGATATACTGTCACATGAGTTGCCAGTTTCCACTGCATTATTCCATGACAACGGGAATATGCGAATCTCAAAGTTCAAGTCCGTTCTCAAAAACAAAACTGCGGTAACTGTTTCGGCATGAAACACTAAACATGACAGCTCAAACAGCACAATCATAGATGGTTGTGCACGTTTGTGGATATCGCACTGGCCAGCATCAAATAAAATATGCCCACCAATTGTAGGAGATTTCGTCCAGAAATTCCAAGATCATGTTAAGCAAATTCTCTTGCATGGTGACACATATCTTGTGTTCGATAGGTACAATGATTATAGTACCAAGTGCGGGACAAGGGCAAATAGGAGTTATGACAGCTGCTGTCGCAAATTCAAGTTGGAGATAACATCACCATTGCCTGCACAGAAACTGACACTTACTGTAACCAAAAACAAAAAACAGTTGATTGATATTATTGTTCAACAATTCAGATGCGACTAGTTATTCGTCAGTGATAATACAGTAAAACACAAACTGTTCATTACTGGACAACATGCAGCACCCATAGAGATCAACAACGGTGTTGTTATAGATCGACAGGACATGTCGAAAAGCCACGAAGAAGCAGACAATATAATCGTCCAACAGGCTGTCAATGTTGCAACTGAGACGAATGGACAAGTGACTGTTCTGGCTGATGATACAGATGTGTATACTCTTCTCTTGTATCATTATTTGAAAAATAAGTTGACCTCAGATATGTTCATGGCATCCCCAATAATGGATAGATCGGTGGTTGATATCCAAGCCACGGTTGAGAAACATAGAGGAATCATTCCAGACATTCTTGCAGCACATGCCCTTTCAGGCTGTGATACTGTTGCTGGGTGGTTTGGCATTGGAAAGGGTTGTGTCATCAAAGTTTTGGAAACTGGCTTGGAATCGTTGTCATCTATTGGTGACATAGATGCTCCATGGGCTGATGTCTTAGAACAGGCCACCAGATTCATGTGTGCTTGTTATGGATGCAAGGCCTCAAACACAATGTCCGATGCACGAGTTAGTGTATGGACATCAAAGATAGGGTAAAAGTGTACAACGAAAGTACCCAGTTTTAACAGTCTACCTCCAAGCAACGCTGCATTTTCCGAAAATGTAAAGAGGGCTCATTCACAAGCATGTATCTGGAGGAATGCTGTAAATCTTGATCCACCTAACATGAACCCCACAGACTTCGGTTTCACCAAAGATGATAACACAAAGTCGTTATTACCCGTGACTGTCCCAACAGGTGTATCATTGGCACCAGATATGGTTTTGCGCATGATACGATGTTCCTGTTCTAGTCAACAGCCATGCCGAACAGCTAGGTGCAGATGTAGTGCTTCTAAATTAGCATGTACAATGTTTTGTTCGTGTCAAGGAAATATTGAATGATGCAACGAACAGACATGTATGGGTAGAGATTTCGAGTCTGTACACAACGATGCATGAACACACAAAAGGATGGACAAAATAAGTGTATATCAGGAATGCACTGCATTTGTATATACGTAAGATATACAAGCACAAACATATATATAAAAATATTTTAAAAAGCAAACAAAAAAAAAATTTAAAAAAAAAACAAAAAAAATTAAAAAATCAAAATTGAAAAAAAAAAAAATCCAATGCTGCCAGACAGTGTTTACCTGCCGGTCCCAAGCCCGGATGAAGGCAGAGGGGGATATACACTCGCTAGACAATATTTAACTAATGTGAACTGTCTTATTTAATGTTTCATTTGGTTTCACAACACCCACTTAGATGGAACTACGATTTTCTGTATTATTTCAAATTCCTCACTAAAATCACAAAATTATGAAATATTTGCTAATTGTTCAAGTGATTTTTTTCCGGATTGATCATCGAATATTGTAAAATGTTGTATTGCACAATGTAATCAATGTAAATTACATGTTTGCAATAAGATTACCATAAAAGAGTTCGGTTTCAACAACTTTGTGGGAAAATTAAAAAAAAAAAAAAAAAAAAAAACGAAATAGGAGTAGGGGTAGATTATTACCTATGGACCCCCCAAATATATTCAGAAAACTTGTTCAAGTCCATTGTTCCATATCCAGTATATCCACTTCTATCTTTTAAGATCTTAATATCAACAATCTACAAACAATTTCCAGAGTAAATGCTTTGAATGTTACTTGATATTTTTGAAACGAAATATCCGAAACACGATTTTGCGCCATTTTCAACCATTTTTCAACTAAAAAATAATTAAATCATGGGTAAATGACAATAAACAGATATCACCAACATGTATTTATTCATAGGTCATGATATTTTTCAGTTAGTTGCACAATACGTATGATATTATTGTCTAGAAACAATTTACCTAGAAATATGCATATTTTAAATGGGTAGGTCTCCAAAGGGTTGAATAAAATAATTTCCCCAAGGGTGCCAGCTGGTCACCCGGTTGATTCCTCAGAGGGACACCCCACACTACCAGAATCCACTGAGAAAAAAACTTTATACGCTAAAACACGCAAAAGCTTAAAATCGATGTTTGGCGACCGGACTGTCAGGGCACATTTATGATCGGATCACTTTGAAACTTGGTATGTGTGTTCGGGGTGACCTCTAGATGTGAGCTATTGCTTTTTTTCATTTCCATAAAAAATTATTGTCGTTATCACCAGCCTTTGAACTTACTGCATTTGTGCATCAACTTAACCCTTTTGCACTCTCTGCAGGGTATATTTATGAATTTCCATAAAAAAAAACAAAAAACATTGCCATGATCAATGAACCTTCTACTTAGTGCATTTGTGCATTAACATCTTCCTTTGGCATGCCTCAGAGGACACAT
Organism: Pictodentalium vernedei; assembly: GCA_031216915.1. Lineage (NCBI taxonomy): Eukaryota > Metazoa > Mollusca > Scaphopoda > Dentaliida > Dentaliidae > Pictodentalium > Pictodentalium vernedei. The sequence goes on along the minus strand of CM062292.1, from coordinate 340,103,616 downwards.
TCATTATCAGGTTGTTTTGAAACTTTGTATGCTTATGCAGGGTGACAAAGCTAGGAGCTATTGATTTTCTTTTCATTTCCATCAAAAACTGTTGCTGTTAGCAACAATCTTTGAATTTATTGCATTTGTGCATCAACATTCTTCTTTGTCATGGCCAATAGGCCACATTTAAACTAGGATTGTTTTTGAACTTTGGGTGTGCTCATTAGGCAAGACCTTTAGATAAGAGCTATTGATTAGCATTCATTTCTGTGAAAAAAGTGGCCATTTACAATAACCTCTGAACATACTACATTTGTGTATCAACATTCTTCCTTTAGCCAGTCTTACAGTTTACATTTAAAAATGCATGGATTACTCTGACGTTGTGCACACACAATGCTGTTATGTTGAAATTTCATCAAATAACATTGGTACCAATGATCTTCAATTTTGCCATTACACTTATAACTTACGAAGTTCAAGTTTGTCAAGTAGAGCTAAAGTGTTATTGACACTTTCATTGTGAATTAGGCTGGCCTGTTTTAGCCAGTATGTTGGGTAAAGGTTAACTAAAAAATTTTTCAGTGTTTGGACTTTTCGCCTGAGATGTTTCAGAATTTCACCTGGTAAATATTTTATTGATAAACTGCTTATATTAGTCCTACTATAGTGTTGTGATTGGTTGTAGTATTGGAGTTGGGCTTATCAGACTGTCCAGTGTAGTTACTTGTCAAATTGAACATGACCTGTATTTCCCCATATGGTATTAGGACTAACTGATAGGAGAGTGATATAATGTATTGTCATATGGCATGAACACTGAATATTTGTCAACATGAGTCAAGCAATAATGCAAATAAATGTTACATTGATGTTTAAAATATTGCAAATTGTGATTGGAATTTGCCCAAGTGAATATCAGTTATATATACAGATTATCATGATAATGTGCATGTCCTTTGGTTTGTATCAGATTCGAGGCGGTGTCCAGAAAGGGAGATCCACGAGCCGGCTTTGCCGGGGAGTTGTGATCCCATTTTTGGACACCACCGAGAATCTGATGCAAATCACAGGACGTGCACATTATCATGATAATTCATTTATCTAACAATTCTGTCACATAAACAGATTAAATCTTAACCCTTTACCCAACATAATGGCCAAAACCGGCGAACGCTATTCTAAAAAATCGCCAGTTAATTTTCATTATTTTGTCTCAAAAACATAGGTTATGACCCCCCGTTGGAACGAGCTCATCGAGCTCGTTCCAATGAGTGGTCATAACCTATGTTTTTGAGACAAAAAATGAAAAAAATAGTTATTCAAGAATTTTTTTTGCACGTGTCGTCTGCTTTTCATGTTAAGTAAAGGGTTAAATTATTTTTAAACATTTTTGGGACATAATGTTCAGTTGATCACTGAAACACACAGAGAATGTATCCATGTGCCTGTCATGATAACCCGTAGCGCTATAGGAAACGAGTCGTCTATATGATACGGAATCAGAATGAGTCGTCATTTTGATACAGAATCGGAACACATTATGTGATATGTACCGTTTCTCATGGTTTTCAGGCCAAAATCTATATGATTGTTAGATAAAAGAACAAGAACTTGCATGCTTTGATCCAATATATGTTTGAAGTATGACAATATCTGTCCAACAGGATAATATGTGGGGTTACAAGTTACATGTTACCTAATTTCATAATATGATCATTGAGTATGTCGAGTTCGAAGAATTAAGAGTGAATTCGAGACCATCAGAGCTGAAGAGAAAGTGGAGTATATATTACTCATCTCCTACCAACCCTACCTCCCTCATGAAAAGAGGGCCAACATTCAAACTTTTGGCACGTTGGGCCGAACAATGGTTAGTTGTGTTTGAGACCTTTCAAACTATTGGATTCCCATGAAAGAAATTTAGATCCCCCAAATATACGAAAAGGAATGCCTGGACCAGGCCAGTCATGTTGTACCAGTCCAACGAAATATAGCAATGGCAGTCTGATCCTCAAAATGTGACCCATTGCTGGACCATTGACTGGACCAGTTCAAAGTGGTCTGGTTCAATCCCTATTCTGATCATCTTTCTTTATGTGGCTACCAAGCCTGAAAATAATTTTCAATGCTCTTCCAGACAAAATGTCAGATGCCAAATGTATCATGTCTGTCATTTAAGAATGACATCTGACATATTACAAAATGGAGTTTGAGTGTTCAAAATAATGTGTGTTTGGGTATACATGTACCTTAAAAATCATAAAACTGCTCAAAATTCATCCAATCATACCTTGTTTGGCAGGGCTCAATGAGGAGCCCTGCCAAACAAGGTATGATTGGTTTCATTCTGAATTGGAACTGAATTACCATTCCGACATAATTTAGATACATGTATAGCTATATCAAATCGAATTCCTTCACATGCTGTTAATACAGATAAGCTGTACAGTCACTTTCTTCACACTTCCCAACTTGCCAGGACCAGAAATCATAACAATCATTACTTTGAGGCTTGCTAGTTATGTACATGATTTCCAGCATGCATGATCTTCTGTTCACTGAACTTCATTGATAATTTTGGTATCAAACATTTTGACTGATGATTTTAACCCTCAGTCTGACATTGGCCTTTTTGTACCTGACATTGTCCTTGTCTGACTACTTATTTTCTGGTAAGGTGGCTGCAAAGTTACTTTTATAACAGATCACAGGTAATTGTGGTTTCTGAGTCCTTTGCTTTGATTTGTGGAGTACCACAAGGCAATTGCCTTGGCCCTGTATGCTTCTTGTCCTATCTGGTCCCCTTATATGATACTATGAAGAAATAGTTACCCAACATTCATGGCGATGCTGACAATAATCTATATCATTTAAACCTGATAGCTTTGAGTCTCAAGAGAAGGCACTGACCGTCATGCTTGCTTGTGTCATTGAGGTCCACTGATGCCTTCTTGCATGCATGCTTTTAATAAAGCATAGTAAAACTGAGCGTTGTATCCTCAACTCTCCCCAACAACTTAAGAAAAGACAAAATTGACAAATGGAATTGGCACTGCAACCATCCAAGTGGTACACAATGTTACAGATTTGGGTCTTTATTATTGAATAATGAAAACTTATCAGTGGACATCCACAATGCTAATCTTGTTGAAAAGTGACATGGCAACTGCACAAATCAGGTAACATTTGAAGGAAACTAGTACCCAAACCTAGAGGTAGACAATATAGTGAAAAAACGAACCGAAACCGACATAATGGGCTACAAAAAAACGAACTGAACTGATCCTTGAATACCGAAACTGTCTGAATTTTCATATTTTCCTACTTGTGCTACGTATAAGGCCTTGTTGAGGTTCAATAGAGTTGAAGTGTTCATTTTCATGAAATAAGTTACAGGGTTTTTTTAAGTTTTATTAACCCTTAAGGGCCTGAGAAATTGTCCTGAATTCCCACTAGACAACAACACTACCCATGTCCTGTTGCTTAACAGTGATTTCTCGTCAAGTCTTTACAGGCAGCCAAGACTTAACTAGAAATCACTGCACAGGTGATTTATCTATTGTCAGCCAAACCTCCTAATGATGGCATGTTAATGGTTCATGTTCTGTGATCGCAAATGCTAGGCCTTTAAAGGTTAGGGTTTGTTTGGAACAAGTCACAAAATTACTGTAGGTATGATTTAAGTAGGCAAAAGAATGCCAATGTTCAGTTCATTGGCACTGGCATTTGTGACGCTGTGGAGAATGATACAAGAATAAATTATTCTGTATTTTTCTGATGTGAATTCCCCATTAGTATTATTAGCAAATCTCAGTCAAGCGAGATACCGAATATCGAACCTATATGTGATATACCCCCCTAAAAGTACCGAAAACGATATCAAACTCAAAATTCCAATACCGCCCATCTCTACTCCAAACTTTTGTTCATTCTTACATTTCCTCTAAGTTGGATTATTGCAACTTCTTGCTGCAGGGTTTTCAAGCCAGAAAATGTGCAGACTGTAATTTGCAAAATGAGGTCCCCAGAGGGTGAATTTAGTGATGCTACCCTGCATAGCAGGGCAGCATCACTTAATTTACCCTCTGTGAACCTCAATCTGAATCAGTGTCTCAAAACTAAACTGAAAGAGGTACCTAGAGGATAAATTGGCCCACTGTATGTGATAGCATCATCAAATTCACTCTCTTGGGACCTCATTCTGCAAATGTCTGTCTGCTTATTTTCAGGCCTGATGGTTTTACAGCAGAAAATCTTGACAAATTGCCATTAGTTCAAAACATGACATTGTATATGTTGTAAAAGTGTTACTCGAATTTTGTCCCATGAGTTCTGTCCTATTATCACTGCATTGACTATCTGTCAGGTCAAGAATACAATATAAGATCTTACTACATACATGGAAAAGTTTCCCTAATATGACCCTGTCCTATATCTCCAGTATGCTGCTACTCTGTAAAATAGGTTGTTCAATTGAGATCGTATGACGATTTTCAAATTTTCCTTCCCCAAACCAAATGGCATGAAGTATGGTGATAGGAGAGGCTATATGTCAAGCTCAATACCTTTAAAAATTGCGTAAGACTCATCTTTTTGAACTTGCATACAAAAATGGTTAATTTTTTTTTTTTTTTTAGCCCACTTACCATACTTGGAGGGGGGGGGGGGGGGATTTTTTTTCTGATTCATCTTATTGTGAAGCACAGCTGTGATTATAAATATATATGTTGCAGTGTTCAAAATTTCAAAAATGACTGTAACCAATTGAAAGGTCACGTGGGTTGGAGATGGATAACCAAATGCTCGGCTATGTAAAAATTCTTGGAAAACTGCTTTTTATGCCCCTGACTTAAGTTGGGTGGCATATAGTGATTGAAGAGTGCGTGTGTGTGTTTGTGTGTGTGTGTGTGTGTGTGTGTGTCCGAGCCAATAACTCGAAAACTGTTAGGGTCACAGTCATCAAACAATTATAAAGGACCATGGGAGGATGTGTCACACACCATAGCCGGGTTCATACCTTCAAGGTCAAGGTCACATTTCAAGGTCACACTAAAAATCGGTCAATATTCATATCTCAGCCATAACTCAGAAACGAATCATAGTACAATTGTTAAACTTTTTACAAATGTTAAGGACAGTCAAAAAGTGTGTCGCTTTTAATAGTTTCTGCCGCATCTGTAAAGTGAAGGTCACAAGGGGGGGGCATGTGTTACCTTAGTAACATTCTTCTTGTTTTTTATCCTTAGCAAGTATTCATATATTGCATGGGATTAAAATATATATAGACTCGCAAGGCAGAATTCTAGACATAAGAAAGTTTGGTTACCTGGTAGAGTGCTAGAAGCCCATATTTGGGCTTTATTCTGAACTGCAGGTACCTAAAGCTGAAGACTTCATATTTTGTGGATGTTCTTATTATCTAGGAAGTAAAATTATTTAACCCTTTACCTAACATGAAAAGCAGACGACACTTGCAAAAAAAATTCTTGAATAACTAATTTTTTTCATTTTTTGTCTCAAAAACATAGGTTATGACCCCTCGTTGGAACGAGCGCAAAGAGCTCGTTCCAACGAGGGGTCATAACCTATGTTTTTGAGACAAAAAATGAAAATATTTTGAAAATTAATTGGCGATATTTGGGAATAGCGCTGGCCGGTTTTGGCCGTTACGTTGGGTAAAGGGTTAATCTACATTGATTTGCCTTGTTACAATTTATGTACAGGCATTCTCCCATAAATTGTAACAAGACAAAAATGTGTGAACAAATCTTGAGGCTGATAAAAAAATTAGCACTCTCCCAGTAAAGTTACTCAGACTTTACCATTAAAGATGCAACTTTTGGCTAACCGGTCATCCATTCGCGTAAATTTAAATTTGCGTAACCACCACGTGAATGAAATGAGCATTCTCGTCAAATTTTGCACACTGATGTTGCACTATATAAGTAACTAATCACTGCAGTAGAACCTGTCTTGAGAGACCACCCTTTTTGCCATGCAGAAGTGGTTTCTCAAAACAGATGGTCTCTCATGTCAAGACAGGTTCATTGCAGAGTAAAACAACCAAGGTCACAGCTGTCTCTCTAACCAGGTGGACTCTCACGACAGTGGTCTCTCAAAACAGGTGTATTATTATAATTTTTATTATTACATTCTTTTTTTTCTATTTTAGAAATGCTATGGACGTTATCATGCCAAGGAGAGGAAGTTAGATACAGATGAAAAGTTTGATTGTTGTCGATGGTGTGCAGTTGGTTATACAAATTTGGTATGCCCTGCATGTCATAATGGATATTGTTTGGATTGCTTTGACCGAAATTTCCTTTTACTTCTATTGGGTAGAAATTTTTCTAATGTTTGTAAGTTTACTTGATTTATTTTATCTTTATCACTTCATTGAAATGATTCAATATCAGGGGCAAAATTTCTTTGCGTATCCACAAATTTTGCACAGAGATTCTCTCAAATTTACAAGTTCCGGAATCTTGGTTGATAAACCGGAATCACAGCAGAATAAAATGAAACGAAACAAACATAAACCTGTACACTTCAGTTTTATCATTTATGGAAGCCATCGCCAAAATGCATCAAAGGTAATATACACAATTCTGCAATTTCTTGCTGTTGTTTTCGGACTTCTTTCTTCCTAGTGTTTACAAGTGCACGAGTCCAAACGAAGGCTATTGTATTTCTGTGATCGTTGCACCAGAGTTTCAGCCTTTAATGCACTGCAAATTTAATATGGCTTGTCACACACATTCACTCTGTTCGTCAAAATTTGATGAGATCAAACAGAATTATGGATCACTCAAGAATCATTTCAATAAAAACGTATTAAATCTGCATGATGAAATGAGGAAATCTCAACCATTTTTTTTCGTGTGACCATTGACAAGGGCCAATCCCACACCCCAACTGTCAGTTGTCAACTGATGGTTGCTTATCGGCCAATGACTGCATCACTATTTTCAGCAAATTTTGTCTTTCTAGTTGTGTTTGGTAAAGAAGTCAAACATAAGACTAAGCATTATAGACACTGATACTAACAGTGATGCTTCTCCTGGGGGGGAATGCCATCCCAGAGAATTATATTTTATTAAAAATAATATTTCTTGTTATTTTACAGCATCATGGGTTTGCTTCATGTGCACTGGAGTTCTGAAAGAGACACAGAATTTTTCTAAAGCTATCAAGGAAGAAATTGCTTGGCTTGAGGAAAAAAGGAAGAAAAGAGGTAAACATAGCTTAGGCCCTTGCCAATCAATTCTTTCTTTTATGTCAATTACATGCATTCATTATAGATAATAACTAACAGCACATTTTAGTTAATTATGGACCATGAAATGATTTTGATCTTGACAGTATTCGTCAAACCAGTAATGGAAATCGGATGCAGACACTTTTTTGCACACCTTCCACCCTCACAATTTCAGTCGCCTGTGAGCATTTTTTGCGTACCTTTTCAGTCATTTTCGACGTCACCGGTATCTCCAACACTCCATCAGCTCTCTTCATGAAGGGCAAAACAATATTGGCATTTGGCCTGACTTTGATCTTGAAACCTCTAAAAAGTAATTTTACTATATCTGACTAGTCAGCGGTGAGTTGGGCTATTAGTCATTCCTTTTGGGCTGTCAGTGAAACACTGTACTAGAGATGGGCAATATACCAAAAAACCAAGCCAATACCGATGTCAGGGAGATACCGAAAAAGCAAAGCACACCAAACCAATCATTGAATACTGAAACTGTCTGGATTTTCAAATATTCCTACATTTGATATTTATAAGGCTTTGTTGATGCCTGATAGAAGTTTGAGTGTTCATTTTCATGGAAGAAATGATTGATTTTCTTTTCAGTTTTGTTAACCCTTGAAGGCTTGGGCAATTGTTCTGAATTCCCACTAGACTACAACCTGTACATGTTCAGTTGCTTCGCTATGATTTCTAGTCCAGTCTTGGCTGCCTATTAAGGCAGCCAAGGCTGGACTAGAAATCACTGCCCAGGTGTTTTGCCTGTAGTCAGCAGGACCTCCTAATGATGGCATGTAAAGGACACATGCTCTAAGATCGCAAAAGCCTGATATAGGCCTTTAACCCTTTACCTAACGAATCGGCCGCATCTGCCCGCGTAATATGCAAATTCAGCAGTTAAAAAAATATTTTTCAAAAATTTTTAACAAAACCATATGTGACCTCTCGTTGGAACGAGCTCGACAAGCTCGTTCCAGTGAGGGGTCACATGATATGGTTTTGTTGAAATGTTTTGGAAAATTTGAAAAAATGATAATTTAAAATAATAAATTTTGATATCGTCTGACTTGGGTAAAGGGTTATAGGTTAAGGTGTGTTTGGAACAAGGCACAAAATTACTGTAGATATGATTTGTGTTTGCAAAAAATTGTCAATGTTCAGTTCATTGCAGTGGTATTTGTTGTGCTGTATTAGAATGATACTGCAATAATGCTTGCTGCTGAATGCCATCTCGTGTCTAGTCTGTATAACATTATTGTTAAAGTTACTGCTCCATTGTTTCTGTATTCATACTTCTTTTCACAAATAAATATTGTTTAAACTAAAATAATGTTATTAATTGATATATTATCTATAATAATATTATTTCTGTTTATCATACAGTACATCTGTTCTCACATGGAAAATTGTTTGAATTTTTACCAACCCTGTACCCCCATATGTGCCAATCGAGCAAGAAGTTATGCCTGGATCCAGGCAGAACATTTTGCTCAGGCTGCTCATACTGAGGTAGAGTGGTTTGTAAAAAGTTCAACAGTAGTTTGTTAGGATTGAGTGGCTTGAATGCATTCCTAGGATAACACATACTATATACTTGTCATTCAGAGAGGATGTTTGTGAGGAAAAACAAAAAATAGTTTCAGAAGAGCAATTTGATCATCTTAGTAGCTCCCAGGAATGCGATTTTTTGATCATTTTTAAATTCTGTACACATGGACAAAAAACACAAGGAATGTTTCAGCCAATAGACCTCCGGGTTTAATCTGGAGGTCCATTGGCTGGAACTTTGCCTGTGCTTGTTATGCTTTGTAACAAACTTGCAATTATTGCTTGAGTGGAATTCCCACTCTGTGGATGATTTAGTCATAATACACTCTCCATGTACTGTAAATTGACCTTGGTGTTTTGCATATAAATGCTGAGCAGAATCAGTGATGGTGTTCTGAATGTGACTTATTACATATGAACATCTCATGCATACATGTACATATGAATGGTACAGCTGTGTGTATAACCACTGATCTTACTAAAATTAAATATTATGGGTAAAGGGTTAAAAAAATTCTTGTTTCTAAGAAAACTCCCTTGTCATTGAAAATCAGCCTCATCACTTTTTTTCACCTGGAAATCTCTTTGAGGATTCTGTTTTGCAAGTGGGGATTCATAATTTAACAAACTATACATTTGTTTGACAGGGCACACTGAGCACTTCCAAAGATATAATTGGTTAAATTTGCAACTGCAGTATGAGAAATTTTCACTGCTGAAAACATTGTTTTTTTTACACAGAACAATGTAAAGACTTAAATTAATAATTCCAACTATTTTCAGAATTATTTTGTGATTACCAAAAGAAAAAAAAATCCTCCCTTCCCTCATCATAAAATCAAGAGAAAACTGTCAGAGAAACAAACAATTTTTGTGTTTTTGGGTCCGGTCCGAAATTTCAGATGGCCGCTGGCAGCCATTTTGTACAAAATTAGGTGCAATCAGATTTTTTACGCAGAATTTCCATATGAAAGCTCTGATTTGAATAATTTTTTGTAGGAATGTTTAGTACCATGGGATACATCACATATAATACGGGCTTTTTCTCGTGCATAAATTATGCAAATTAGACTAACTTTGATTTATTTAGTGTTACTTTCAGTACTGTAAGTGCAAATGCCAATACGGCTCGGACTAGAGGCCATATTTATGAACCGATCTTTACGAAACTTCTTGGGTACCTTTGTTATCAATGTGGGACGAGAATGAGTGTTTTTGGTTCCGAAATTCAAGATGGTCGCTGGCAGCCATTTTGTACAAAATTAGGTGCAATCAGATTTTTGTGCAGAACTTCCATATGAAAGCGCTGATTTGAATAATTTTGTGTGTGAATGTTTAGTACCATTGGATACATCACATATAATATGGGTTTCTTTCTCGTGCAGAAAGTATGCAAATTAGATGAACTTTGATTTTTTCAGTGTCACTTACACACAGTAAGTACACATGTCAATACGGCTCGAGCTATGGGCTGTATTTATGAACCGATCTCCACGTAACGTCTCAGGTACCTTTGTTATCACCTTGGGATGAGAACGAGTGTTCCTGGGTTTGGTCCAAAATTCAAGATGGCTGCCAGTGGCCATTTTGTACCAAAATTAGGTCTAATCAGTTTTTTGTACACAACTTCTATACGGCTCAGGCTAGAGGCCGTATTTATGAACCGATCTTTACGAAACTTCTTGGGTACCTTTGTTATCACCGTGGGATGAAAACGAGTGTTTTTGGTTGCGGTCCAAAATTCAAGATGGCCACCAGCAGCCATTTTGTACCCAAATTAGTGCAATCAGTTTTTTGTACAGAACTTCTGTATGAAAGTTCTGATTTGAATAAATTTTTGTATGAATGTTTAGTTATATTGAATACATCACATATAATACAGGTTTTTTTCTGTGCAGAAAGTATGCAAATTAGATGAACTTTGATTTATTCAATGCTACTTATACACTGTAAATACACATGTCAATACGGCTAGGGCTGGAGGCTGTATTTATGAACCGATCTTCACGAAACTTCTTGGGTACCTTTGTTATCACCTTGGGACGGGAACGAATGTTTTTGGGCGCGGTCCAAAATTCAAGATGGCCACCAGCAGCCATTTTGTACCCAAATTAGTGCAATCAGTTTTTTGTACAGAATTCCTGTATGAAAGTTCTGATTTGAATAAATTTTTGTATGAATGTTTAGTAACATGGAATACATCACATATAATACAGGTTTTTGTCTCGTGCAGAAATTATGCAAATTAGATGAACTTTGATTTATTCAGTGCTTTATACACTGTGAATGCACATGTCAATATGGCTCGGACTAGAGTCTCTATTTATGAACCGATCTTCATGAAACTTCTTGGGCACCTTTGTTATCACATTGGGTCAGGAACGAGTGTTTTGGGGTGCCTTTGTTATCACTGTGCTATGAGAACAAATATTTTTGGGTTCAGTCAGACCGACTCTGGGACTCAAAGATTTCTTTTCTAGTTTAGCATCTAACTGTTGCCCACGTTTACAGTACTTTACCTATACATTTGTTACAGGCTACGGTCAGCATTTATGTGCAGACCTTTACAATACTTTATATGTACCTTTGTTATCAGGTCATTACCTGGATGTTTTTCATTGCTGTGTCACATACTACACATGTACTTGTCTCACACAAGTTGAGCCACAGTGTCATTGGCACTTTCATTTGTGAGCATTGTCTTCTATTTGTGTTGGAAATGGGTTAAATATTCAGCTCATTGCTGGGAAATAGGAAATGAACCCAATTCTAAATATTCTGGTCACTTGAATACTTTAGTGGGGGTAATGTAGATTTTCTGTTAACCCATTACCCAACATGAATAGCAGATGACACTTGCAAAATTCCAGAATGAGTGAAAATTTTCATTCTTGTCACAGTGAGCTCTTTCCAAGTCAGTTCATTGTGCTGGCCATTATTGGCCATTACACAAGTTTGATATGAGCTTCAAAAACTTGAAAAGAGTTGAAATTTAAAAAAAGTAGGTCATTAACCCTTGTGGGCCGGGATATATGCCCTGAATTCACATCTGACTATGGCCTGTACAGGTCCACTGGCTTTGCAGTGATTTTTAGTCGAGTCTTGGCTGCCTACATGTCCACTGACTTTGCAGTGATTTTTAGTCAGATCTTGGCTGCCTATTAAGGCAGCCAAGATGTGACTAGAAACCACTGCCTAGGTAATTTGTCGATTGTCAGCAAGACCTCCTCTTGATGGCATGTTCAGGGACGGATCCAGAAATGTTTTGGGGACACCTGTTTTTCGGTTGAGGATGTCCCCAAATAAATTGAGATGTCTCAATACAGATGATTATACCACTGCATATGTCTTGAAGTGCCTTTTATCAACTGCATGTGTACAAATTTCTATTAAATATTGGAAATAATTGCTTCTGATTGGTAGATTTCAAAGTTGCCTGATATTTTCCTGCAGGAGTTTTGGGACATTTGGGCTTCAGAGTTTGGGTGCCCATACCTGAAACAGGTATCAAATTGGTTCTGAATCCATCCCTGGTGTTAAAGGCACCTGTTATGAGGTCGTAAAAGTCGGAAATAGGCCTTTAAGAGTTAAAAACTCTTGTATTTATTAAAGTGTGGATCTTAAAAAAAGTTTGAAAATGGCATGATGGGAAAACATCCAATGACTGTAGGGGTAGATGTATGAAATCACCCTGTTGAATGGGATCATATTATAGGGCTTATTAGCTCCTCCCCCACCCATCAATTTTGCAGGGCCAAGATGTACTATTGTATACTGCATGCCGATGGTACACTTGCCTTAACCACTACTAACTCTCGTAATGCAGATTTAGTTCAATGTAGAGTCTGGCAGTTGCTTGTCATTCCTTGATGGTTCTAACTAGGTGCTCCACCTTCCTCCACCTCAATAACTATCCAACCTGATGTCACTCTTGTAGTTGAGAGTAAAAAACAAACAGACAATATACACAGAATGGCACGTGTGTGAATGGTATAACCCTTTACCTAACATGAAAAGCAGACGACACTTGCAAACAAAATTCGTGAATAACTAATTTTTTTCATATTTTGTCTCAAAAACATAGGCTATGACCCCTCTTTGGAATGAGCTCGACGAGCTCGTTCCAAAGAGGGGTCATAACCTATGTTTTTGAGACAAAAAATGAAAAAAATAATGAAAATTAACTGGCGATTTTTGTGAACAGCGCTGGCCGGTTTTGGCTGTTACATTGGGTAAAGGGTTAATCGATATGGCATGAGTGCCAGTGTGGATGGAAGGAAGTTTTATCCTTCTGCGATGGCACAAGTGTGTCAGTCTGTGTTTATTACATGCCTTCTCGTCTAATGAAAGCAGTTATTAGAAGGACACTCAGCAATTCATTTGACAACAGTTTACTATCAACAAAAAGAACGCATTTTATTTTATGGCCAACTAGATTTGTGAGGGGAACCTATGTTACTATGATTAGCTATCGTTAGCTATTCAAATAGTAATTGCAGTGCACTATTTGTAGAAAATTTCAGTGAAATATCGCTAGTCTTATCAACGGTTTTCTTTCGACACATATGATGTGCTGAACAGATTTTCATTTTCCACGTGGTTTAGTGTTGTTAGTAAGCATTCAGGGTGCACATGCTCAGTCCCCTGCAACTACGTAATGGCACACATTTACTAACATAAATGAGCACAACTGAAAGGCACTGACAGCCCGTCGCAAGGAAAATTTGAGAAAAGCATTTTATGCTAATTTCATAGACAGAACAAGTTGGCCAATAGGCTCAGTCAGCCCCTTAGCCAGCGGTATACACGATTGTTTAAACTACACATACGGATGAGATCAGAAGTTGTCAAACTGAAGATAAAAAATAAATAAATGAATAAATAGAGCATATCTAGTGTTTTTGAGTGGATACTGAAAAATTATCTCATGAGTGACTGAGACAAATGGTTATTTTTTGTGAGCGCTTGCGCAAGCGAAAACATACATTTATCTCAAGTCACAAGTGAGATAATTTTGGGTATCCACTTGAAAATTGAATGATGATTTTTGTGAACAGCACTGGCCGGTTTTGGCCGTTACGTTGGGTAAAGGGTTAAGACAATTTTTCTCATCTTAGTGGAAACCAGTATGAATGAACAGACAACCCAGTGCTTAACAGAGGAACCTCCAGAAGAAGACAACCCTCAAGAACACAGGGCAACCGAAGATCAATGTTTGACCAAATCATTATTTATTCAGGTAAATCACATTTCATGTGTTTCCTCCAGTGCCTTCCACAACCTCTATTCATGGAAGTGTATGGGGGGAGGGTATTATAGAAAATCTTCTGGTCTCGCAGGGTCTGTTGCTGAAATAGAACTTGGCAGTGACAAATCTTGACACTCTTGATTCCATTAGAAGACCCTTGATGTTAAAATTAATTTTGCATTTTATACCAATGGCCCAGACATAGCTGGTGCTAACTCTAAAATATCTAGAGCCAAACACAAATTTGTCCCCTCCCCCCCCCCCCCATCCTGTCCAATCCCCAAAATTTGCATGTAAATCCGAACATTAGAAGTCCTATGTGGTCCTCCATACATTTACTTTCTGCGCATGCACAGATGCCAGGAAGTGACCGGAATTGGTGCCAACACCATTCTTTGTTTGGCCCTTGTCAGATAACAACAAGCTGACTTTTGTGCTTTTTAAACCTCGGTTTATAATGATACATGACACAAATCAATGGTTAATTTGGTGGATCCAAGGACACAACTGGATGAAGGAAGGAAGAAATGGTGGTTTGAAACGTTCAGGGCTGTAATTTTATAATATTTATAAAAATTAGTTCATGTTCCCCAATTTCAAGACATGGGCCTGACGTCATCATTGTTGATAATGATTTTTCCACTGTTGGTTAAGTATTCCTTCCCTACCCTCCCTTGATCCCCCTCCCCCCCCCACCCCCCCAGTTAAACTCCCAAGCTGTTTGGCTTGTTTTATTGACATTTTTTTATAAAATTTCTTAGGAGTTTAACGTGTTACACAGAAAGTTTATTCTGTATATCCCCATGGTTACGTCCTCACCCTTTGGGTGTTTAGGCGTTTTGGTTATGCATCATGCATCCACTGTATCGTTTTTTCTTCTGATGAAGATCTTGCCTTACACCGGATAGTTCAAAAATCTGTTACTGACTTCGGGCCTTATTGCCTGGGGTCCCGTTTCCAGTTTTCATTCTGACATTGTTTACATTAGCAATACTCTTTATATATTCAACTTTCCAGTGGAAAGAAGTAAGGCGGTTTCTTGTCATCATCTTCCGTAATTTTACCGATTTTTGGAAAACGGGGAAGATGTATTGAGAGTTCCACTGTGTTTGAATGAGTAGGCTAAGGACCTAGCTATGGCCTCACCTTTGTCATTCACTATTCGTTCGGTCACAATTGAGACGGCATTTCTTCATTCAGAGCGAATTTAGACTCGCTGTCTTACGCAGATCACCTTTAAGAACTGTGACGCAACATCTCTACGGAAAGGAATTTGAGAACGTTCATACCTCAATTAGAGTCCTTTCCAGGGCTATTATATTTATCACGTATAACTCTGTCTTAACAGTTGCTAATTTGGAGTTATTCAGACGTGACAGAGCCCTTGCATCGTCATCCTCAATAGATGACAAGGTTCAAAGCTCTCTTCGAGTCGCTCGGGTTTCCAGACACTAAGTTTTTGACGATAAGCTTTCATACTCTGCTCCTTAAGTCGGCGTCTAATCAACCCACAATAGCAGAAAGGAGTAAGGAGTAAGGGAAGACATCCTAGACAGAAGGTCGTCTAAAAAGAACTCCTCGCGAGGGTATGGTTAATCCTCCTATAATTACTCTAGGGATCGTCATACAGCGACTTGGATACAGGGCTTAGGTCTGATCGAGACTACTGGTCAGATGCCCCTAAACCGCTGGGTCGAGGCTCTTCGCGAATGAGACGCAATTTCTCCTTCCGTAGGCCTCGCAGGTACTACAGGTGTGGGTTAGTACCTCTATTGCTTAGCTGTTGACGGATGGTTATCAAGATTCGCATCAAACTGGATAACTATTATGGAAGACCAGTAGGCGAGAAGTGTGGTCTCGCACGGCCTACGGCTATCTTTCCGAGAGAACCACAACTAACTTAATGTCTGATGGACAATGCTTCCGTCAAATCCTTGCATAAGAGTTTCTCCAATCGGAGGTAAAGGTTCTCTTGACAATGAAAGTAATAGAGGTTGTCGAGAATCAAGATTCTCTAGGATTCTGTAGTCACCTGTTACTTGTACCGAAGCCATAGAGCTCGTTCTGACAGATAATAGACTTTAGATGGATAACAAGTTTATCAAAGCTCTAAAAGTTTGTTTATGGTTATCATTTAGTCGGTTAAAGTGTGCTTTCGAGTGACTGACCATGCTATAAGCATAGATGTAAGGATAGCGTCGGTCTGGAGATAGCACCCTGGCTGTCACTCAAATATTAAACTCAGTAATGTCCCACAACAATTTGGTTCATCTGCCATTATCCAGAACGAAATTAGTTTTATGCGACTGATGGGGTTGTGCTGAGCGGCTACGCATCTTGTTTAGAAGGGTCGCTTACACACACATCCCCTCCAGTTATTCTTACCCAGAACTGGAGTGTGATAATGCATTTGCTCAGGACCAGTATTGTTTTAACGGATCTTGTAAACAAAAGGTCCATATTGGGGCAGATATTCAGTGGTTAACTTAAAGAGTTCGGCTGCAACTGCAAGATCCGGCTTTCACGATTATGACGGGTATGAGTCAGTAGTTTGAGGCATGACCCTCAGTCTGACAGACTCGAAATGCAGGGGTCTTGGGACGCTCGGTTCATGGAGAAACACATAAACATCAAGAATGATGTCAATATTGTTAGCACTACATCAATACGAACACGCTTGTTCAGATATTATTGGACAACTCGATAGTGGTAGGGTGCATCAGGAACCAGGGCGGCTTCCATTCATTTTCGTTATGATAACTAATGGAGAAGAATTTTCATTTTCATCTCTCTATCCATCATATACCGGGTCGTCTGAACGTACTAGCAGACTCACTTCTCAGAAAGGTCGACTGTTTCATTTGTATGAACGCTCAACATGCGATTATTTGGACACTTTTGCTATCAGTGGGATCACCCTATGATAGTTTAGTTTGCGACGCACCGGAACAATTAGTTACCATCATTTGTGTCACCATGCCCAGATTATTGAGCGTATGCAGTAGACGCTCTGCAGAATTCACGGGGATGAATTATAGGATACATGTATCCTCCAATTCATTTGATTCAATAGATTACGTTTAAGATTAAACAGTCTCGTGAATTCTACTAGTAGCACCTCTGTTGTCACAGAAATCTTGGATCAGTATTCTCAAGTGTCTGTTATGGGACGCTTCCCAGAAGCTTCCTCCATGAGAAGGTCTTCTTTCAGGGGAAGTTTTATTCTTCACGTCCTTCTCCGCCCCACAGTGGCATAATGGAGTCGTTTAGACGTGAGAGAACCATCGCGGTTCCTATATTTTTTGTTAACTGACACAAGAACGATTAAATAATGCAGGTGAGGAGATTTCGATATGACTTAGAATCCCCCCCCCCCCCCCACACACACACACACAGTCACACACACACCCTATTATTTTTGTTGATTTGTTATATACAAGCACTTATTTATAAATCATCACAATTAAATTGCTACTCTTGAGTACCACACAGGCTGCATAACCAGTTAACAGGTATTCAGATGATTACATGCTAAATATAAATGCTCTTGTGCATTATTAGGCTAACTCTTTATTGTATTTTGTGGACCTTGAAATCATAATCTATTTCGGGGGCGGTCCGTGTCGGAGCTTGGTAATCATACCTACTTACATTTCAAGATCCAAGTTTCTATTATGTTCTTTACTCATCTAACACATGTTTTTATGATCATAGATATCTGATAGTACACGTTGGAGAGTGTTGTTACTGGAATTTATTGTACAGAGGATGCCTGTGGATTACCTAGGAAGTGTGTTTTCTCTTCAGGGATCGTTCAGTGTGGCTCGATTGGATATGTGTATGTTATATACCACCGGTTTTTGACATATCTGTGTACATCGTCTATGGTGTATGTTATTCAGTGGGCAATATTAATTACCAGGATCGTCGCTATAGCCATAACTTCTGAAGTAAAGTTAAGCACCATTTATTAATCATGAATTAATACCTGAGTACCTGTTCGACAATTATTTATATTGTTTCTTGGTACCGCTCTTATTGTTTCCAGAGCTCTCCCCTTTTTCTTTTGAAGACTTCTTCAAAAAAGGGTGTGTGTGTGATTTTTACCCCTTCGCTGGCTTAAAAAGTATGTATCTTTGAAGGAAGCTGTTTTATCCGTATTTATATCTTGCATACAGCTTAAGTATTATTGTAAGGCGTATGTTTGTGGGAGATTTTCTCTCGTTCTCAGATACGCCGTCCTAATTTTTGGGGCTTAGTCCAGGCTATCCTTAAAAATTAGGAACTTGTCTTCATGCTTACAATAAGGGATTACTTAATTGGGCTCCTTATTTAGAATATGTCTCCTCTTTTACTGTATAGAGAGACATACATGTAATTCATAATTATTCAAAGTTCCTTTCATCATGGATTGCAGGATTGGAATTATTTCAGACGTTCTATGTCCTCCACCTTTTTACGATTCAGCTATGTCTGGGCCATTGGTATACTGTTTAAAAATATTGTAAATTTATAGTAATTTCTAATGGCCCAGACAGGAAGGGCCCTTCTATGAGTGGGCACTCATACCTCCCCGTGGAATTATTATGTAATACTCTCTTTTACAAAGAATGGTATTGGCACCAATTCCGGTCACTTCCTGATGTCTGTGCATGCGCAGAGAGTAAATGTATGAAGGACCAGATAGGACTTCTAATATTCGGTTTTACATGCAAATTTTGGGGATTGGGGGGGGGGGGGGGGGGGGTAGGGGGGCAAAATTTGTGTTTGGCCCTAGATATTTTAGAGTTAGCACCAGCTATGTCTGGGCCATTGGTAAATATAAAAATATATAAATTACTATAAATTTATGATTTTCATGCAGAAATTTCTTCCCATAATGCAAGTCGCAATTCCACCCATTCAGTCTTATTTTACAGAACTAATTGATATCTATAAAACAAAATTGAATTGATTAAATTCTGAACTGTAAAACTCTTTTACTGAGGACTTATTGCTGAATATTTGAGCATTCCTTGAAAACCTATTAAAAATAAAATGGGAGCGCAGTGGCTCAGACTCAGCAGGGTAGCATCACTAAATTTACCCTCTGTGAATCTCAATCTGAATCAGGGTCTCAAAACTAAACAGAAAGAGGTACCCAGAAGATAAATTGGCCCACTGTATGGAATAGCATCATCAAATTCACCCTCGTGGGGGCTCAATCTGCAAATGTCAGGCTGCTTATTTTCAAGCTTGGGCTCAGTGGATATGTCATTGAACTTCAAACCGAGAGATTCATGGTTTGATTCCCACCAGGGGTAACTGCATTGTGTCCTTAGCAAGGTACTTAATCCTGATTGACCATGTGGCGCTGTGTACTAAGGTGTACTACATATCGATGGTACATCTGTCTACAACCAATGCTATCCCTGCTTGTGTGAAGTTAGTACATTGGGGAGTCTGACAGTTTCTTGCCATTGTTCGCCATTGCTCAGTGCTTCTCTCCAGGTACTCTGGCTTCCTCCATCCTGTAAAACTGTCTGACACAAGGTGACCCTGGCTGTCAAAAGTGTTGTTAAACTCCAATAAATAAATAAAAATAAAATATCACGTGTTCAGATAGATTTTTTTCCAGCAATATTTAGCTACCCAGGCAGTGGAGTTATTACTGTGGTGGATTTTCTCTGCCTTATGAAATGTATACCATAGGGAAAGAGAATCATGCATTAAATAATGTGTATAATTGTGACATGGTATTAAAATTGGAAATATTGAGTACAAACTCCAATTTAATTTACATTGTCTCATTCGACATTGTGATGACAAAACTAGTCTTTATCCAGGCCTTATATTTTATCTAAATTTGGGAGAATCCATTTGGATTCACACGAAAATGATTGCGAGAATCCATACCTCCTACGAGTGTCCTGGGATCCAATGAGGCCACCATGGTTAAACCCCCTGTTGTATAATGATAACACATGTTAACTGTTTACCCAACACAGCTTTTTAATTTTTAAAACATCAACTGAATTTTTTTTTCAAAAATGGAACAATATTTACCAATAAAACGAGCCGGTTCCAATGACAGCCATAGTTGTACAATTTTATTGACCATTGTCAGGATATTCAGGTAATGTGTGCCCTGTATTGGGTAATTTGCTTGTGCATTGTTAAGTAAAGGGTTAAATTGACTCAATTCTCTTCTTGCAACTTCTTGTAGAGATGCAGCAAGAATCTACATGGATTCTTGCTGGTTTTGTTGCATGAATTGATTCTCGGATTCTCATCGAAATATAAGCCCTGTTTTCACTATCAGATCGTGAATCAGTCACAACACACCTGCACCAGTGGGTCCAGCTTTCCTAAATAAAATATTTCTAAATAAAATACTCCAAAATCTGGACCGCATCAAGAAAAACAGATGAAAATAGAGTATTCTCATATTCCTTTTTTGACCGGTGAGATTCTACAGTCTGGCGGGGAGGAAAGTAGACAGAGAATTTCAACTTTTGTGATCAAAGTAATGTAACTATGTTTCGCTCTTATCTTTTGTGGCTTTGCAGTTGTTACAAGAAAAGTTTTGGCTGACTATATAGTTCCAAAGTTAATACTTGAGCTCTCTATGGTCGTCCCAATTATAACTTGGTGCAATATGAGGAATATTCTTTAAAAATCTTTTTCTTTAGATCCAGCAGTCAGAATCTTTTTATATTTGGTGTACAGCTTCTTTATGAGCATCAGATTCAACTTTGTTCAAAGCAAGTCCCTGTATTCATATTTGTCCTCCCTATCTGAGCCTGATTGTTTTCTTAGTAAAGTATAAGGAAAATTCTTTAAACATCTTCAGATCCTCTGGTCATAATCTTTTCATATATGGTAGGTAGCATCCTTATGGGTTCAAATTAAATTTTGTTCAAAGCAAGCCCCTGGATTCATATTTGGCCTCCCTATGTGAGTGTGATTGTTTTCTTAGTGGAATATAATCCCTGCGGGAACCCTGGGAAGTGAAACAGTGCCTGTTGTTCACTGCGGTAAACAGGCTCTGTTTTACTGGTAAACTAGGACCCAGTCACCAGTGCTTGGGAGGTGCAAACCCTCTCTAAAATGGGCAACATGGCTTATTAATGCTCACCTCTGGTCTTGAGTTGATACTCATGTTGTGGTCATGATTAGCCATTGTGCAAAAATATGTGACCTTAAACACCAATAAATAAATAAATATAATAGTGAAATAAAAGGAAAATTCTTTGACCCTTTACCTAGCACGAAAAGCAGACAACACTTGCAAATAAAATTCTTGAAGCACTAATTTTTTTGATTTTTTGCATCAAAAACGTAGCTTATGACCCCTCATTGGAATGAGCTTGTTGAGCTTGTTCCAATAAGGGGTCATAAGCTATATTTTGTGACAAAAAATGAAAAAAGTAACAAAAATTGAATGGTGAATTTTGTGAATGATGCTGGCCGGTTTTGGCCGTTACGTTGGGTAAAGGATTAAACATCTTCAGATCCACTGGTCATAATCTTTTCATATATGTTAAGCAGCATTCTCATGGGTTAAAATTCAAGTTTGTTCAAATCAAGTCCCTGGATTCATATTTGGGCGCCTTATCAGAGCCCAAATTTTAACTTATAGCAATATGAGGAAATTCTTTTAAAATCTTCTTCTTCAGCTTCACCAGTCATAATCTTTTGATATTTGGTATTCAGCAATTTTATGGGGTCCGATTCAAATTTGTTCAAATTAGGTCCATGGGTCCATGTTTGTGCTCCTTATCAGAGCCCAAATTTTAACTTACTGCAATATGAGGAAAACTCTTTAAGAATCTTCTTCTTATTCCAATCCACCGCTCAGAATCTTTTGATATTTGGTGTATAGCATCCTCAGTGGGGTCACCTACAAGTTTATTCAGATCAAGTTCCTATGAAGTAGTCCTCAATCCTTTTAAACCTTTCCACTTTATTTCTCTGTATTTTGTGAAAATTGTTAATTTTCTGTTCATATGAATTAATTGTTTTTCATTTGAGAGATCTGAGATGTTGGGCATTGTTTGTTCTATCAAACCACTACCCCAATCAGTAAAAAAATGAAAATAAATAATAAGTGACTAATTATTTTTAACTCTTTACCCAACACACATGATATCAAAATTTATTATTTTAATTATTGGGTTTTTTTTTAAATTGATGAAAAAATTTCTACAAAACTATATTAATCCATAACAAGTTAAATGAGTATGTTCCAATGAGGGGATCAATGATATGGTTTTCTTGAAACCCTTTTTGGAATTTTTTTTTTTTTTTTATAACCCTTGACTGAACGTAACGGCCGAAACCGGCCAGCACTATTCACAAAAATTGCCAATTAATTTTCATCATTTTTTTCATTTTCTGTCTCAAAAACATTGGTTGTGATCCCTCTTTGGAATGAGCCGAAACCGGCCAGCACTATTCACAAAAATTGCCAATTAATTTTCATTATTTTTTTCATTTTTTGTCTCAAAAACATAGGTTGTGATCCCTCTTTGGAATGAGCCTTTAGCAAAGTCTACAAGTTGTATTTATGAAGGGATTTCATTGTAACTTGGTAGGATGACTCATTTTGGGATGATTTTACTATAACTTATTAACTTTGTTTGCCATACGTTAACTGTGAGGGCCACATTAACTCAGGCCTCAGTTCTTTAGTACACTGTACACCTCAGATTATTCTTAATGAAAACATACCATGTAGGGAACAGAAATTAACATATTCTCAATTATCACAATTCTTCATAAACATTGAACATTATCCATTTCATCAAACACTACAAACAGTCAAGTTAAGCTACAGTGTCATTGATATTTTCATTAAAAAATGCAAGCTTGTGGACATTTATTTTTTCTTCATCATTTCTTTTTCCTCCAAAGTTCATATATTTGGTTTGTTTTAACCCTTAGGGGCCCACTACCTAATTTCCACTTTTGATAACTTTTACTGCAGTTGTAACTGGTGCCCAAACAGGCTGCCTCTGCGTAAACTTGTAAGTAATATTCTGAGTACCATGGCAATTGTTTCTAGGCAGGCCTTGGTTGCCTATATAGGCAACCAAGACTTTTCTAGAAACGCGGGCAAACTTCAGGTGAATTTCATCATAGTGTAGCATAAATGTATAAAAAAAATTCTGTGCATGCAAGGATTAAAATTCAATTGAAATGTCCTTGATAGACAAGGATTTTTTTGCTGTCAAGTTTGTGCAAAACCCAGAATAGCTTATGACCCTCTCTGATCTTGTTTGTGGTTAAAAGGGATGTCAGAATCTATATTTTAGAAGCTTTTCCTGTATTATTTTCCATATTTTTTTTGTAGGCACAAGTGAAAACAGAAGTGCAAACCCCACCACAAGTTAGTAACTGTTTTGGAAGAAATGTTACCCTGCAGAGACCTTCCTGCTCCTCTGCAAATGATAGAGCTCTCAAACAAAATATGGACCCACCACAGTGTGTGCCTCAATTACAAAATCAAATAACACAGCAAACACTAAATTTCTGTGATATATCTCAAAAAGAGGATAATAAAATATTGCAGCAAAGTCAGATAATTAGTACTGATGAAGAAGGTCCAGACAGTTTTAGTGTTAAAGGTATATTTGGCTGGGAAACTATAGTGGGCAGTATTGTGCCATGTATATTTAGGAAAAAGAAAAAATTTATAGCACTTCGTGCTGTTCAGTTGAAGCTTTGGCCAAGGATTTTAGAGGATCTAGATGAGACTCAGTTATTAAAAATCAAATGTGTTACACCAGTAGAGGTTAAACTTTTGAATCAGATCAACACCAACCATTGTGGTTTGGACTATGGTAGTCAGCTATTCACAATAGAGGACAGAGTCGTAGAGGTGGAATGGTTCAAAAAGGTTTATGTTGAAAAAAACTCACCTGTCCAGAGAATGAAAACCAGGACGCATCATTTACCTTTAAAAAAAAAAAAAAGTCACATAAAAAATCCTAAAGAGTGTAATGCAAACCTAAAGATGATCACATCTCAACTAGAGACCCCAGCCATTTGTCAATTCAATTCCCATGGTACCAGTACTAATGTTAAAACATTCAACAAGAATGTTGTCCTCCCAACACATCCGCATTGTAGAATTGCCCCAGTGGAAAGACCAAGCAGTCAGTTTCCAGTTCTCAGGGCAGCAGTTCAACAGGACTCTCCATCTTCATCAACTAAAACTCATCACTTATCATCTTTTGGTTGTCAAGCTGAAAATTTGTTTAACAAAACTGCAGTGCCAGAGCAACAAAGTTTTCTTCATATTCAGCCTGATCCACAACTAGATATCATACAGAAGTCGCCTGACATTATCCAAATATCTGGCAAGCACAATACTCCTGAAATGTATGAGACAACATTACCAGCAAGAACACTCAACTGTCAAACAAGTCACCAAGTGTTTACTAGTCATTTTTTAACACAGACCGAGAGTGACCAGACTGAGATTGGCCAACAGGACCCTCAGAATACTAGTATACAGTGTATATCTGAGCCAAGTGTCTCAAAAGTGATTCAAGAATCCTTACAGTCAATGTCAAATAACTTGGATATTCCATCAAATGAAAATTTACTGACAGAGGATAGTCAGATGCTAGTTATAACATCAGTTCAAGGGAATGTAACTATAGATGATATACATTTATCAAAGTCATCTGATAATTCAGTTATCATTGAATCAGACATGGATCAGCACTCCACAACCACCTTATCTTTCCCTTCTTCTTTTGCACCACATCTTGTGAAAGAGACTTTCCAGGGTAAAAAAATAGCGTGTGTAGAGCGCACATCCAGTAAATACTGCCTTGTACATGTTGTTCAAAACAAGTATTTCCCAAGGTGTAGTGTTAATGAACTTATTTTTGGGCTTGAAAATGTTTTGAAGATTGATTTATGTAGCTGTTCGTGTGAGGAAGAAAAAGCATTTCTTACTTTTTATAGAATACCTTTGCATAGCCTTGAAAGTGATAAAATGATATCACTTCAAGACTTGGAAGAGTGCTATGTACAGTTATCATACATGTATTCTCAAACTTGAGATGAATCCTTGCACATAATTATCTCAAAAGAAGGGATAGCCTGATCTCAAGAAGAAAAGAAAGAAAGGATAGCTTGATCTTGTGAAGAAAAGTAAGCTCTGTAGAGCTTACGATTAAGTGGTTACAGATCCTCCAACAATTCATTTTTAGCTCAACTTGACAAAGTCAAGCTGAGCTATTGCCATCACTTCTCGTCCATTGGCATACGTACGTACGTTACGTACGTATGTCCACAATTTCTTTTGGCACACCTCTCTGGCCACTTTTCTGATCAGATCACTTTGAAACTTGGTACGCTTGTTTGGGGTGACCTCTAGATGAGAGCTATCGATTTTCTTCAATTTCCATCACAAAATTTTGCTGCTGGCAGCATTCTTAGAACTTAGTTTAGTCAGACCTCAATATTTCCCTTTGGCACACCCTACAGGGCACATTTATGACCGGATTGCTTTGACATCTGGCATGCTTGTTTGGAGTGACCTCTAGATGGGAGCTATTGATTTTCTTCCATTTCCATCAAAAAATGTTGCTGCTGGCAATGACCTTTGAACTTAGTTTAGTCCGGCATCAATATATTCCATTTGCATGCCCTACAGGGCACATTTATGATCAGATCGGTTTGAAACTTTGTATGTTTGTTTGGTGTTGCCTCTAGTTGGGAGATAAAATCGATTTTCTTCGATTTCCATCAAAAAATGTTGCCGCTGGCAATGACCTTCGATTAACTTCGTGCAGTTATGCATCAATATTTCCCTTTGGCACAAACTGTAGTGCACATTTTTGACTAGATCACTTTGAAACTTGGTATGCTTGTTTGGGGTGACCTCTAGATGGGAGCTATCAATTTTCTTCCATTTCTGTCAAAAAATAGTTGCCATTTGCAAATGACCTCTGATGAACTTAGTAAAAACTTAGTGCAGTTATGCATCAATATTTCCCTTTGAAACACCCTGCAGGGCACATTTATGGTTGGATCCCTTGGAAACTTTGTGTGCTTGTGTGGGGTGATATCTATATGGGAGTTCCCGATTTTCTTCCATTTCTGTAAAAAATGTTTCCGCTGGCAACAACCTTTGAACTTAGTTTAGTCAGGCTTCAATATTTCCCTTTGGCACACCCTTTAGGGCACATTTATGATCGAATCACTTTGAAACTTGGTATGTGTATTCAGGGTGACCTCTAATGTGAGCTATTGATTTTTTTCATTTCCATAAAAAATTATTGTCGTTATCACCAGTCTTTGAACTTACTGCATTTGTGCAGCAACTTATCCCTTTTGCACTCTCTGCAGAGTATATTTATGAATCTTCACAAAAAAGAGAGAAAAAAAAACATTGCCACAAGCAATGACCTTCAAACTTAGTGTATTTGTGCATAAACATCTTCCTTTGGCATGCCTCAGAGGGTGCATTCATTATCAGGTTGTTTTGAAACTTTGTATGCTTATGCAGGATGACAAAGATAGGAGCTATTGATTTTCTTTTCATTTCCATCAAAAACAGTTGCTGTTAGCAACAATCTTTGAATTTATTGCATTTGTGCATCAACATTCTTCTTTGACATGGCCTGTAGGCCACATTTAAAATAGGATTTTTTTTTAACTTGGTGTGCTCATTAGGCAAGGCCTTTAGATAAGAGCTATTGATTAGCATTCATTTCTGTGAAAAATGTTGCCATTTACAATAACCTCTGAACTTGCTGCATTTGTGTATCAGCATTCTTCCTTTAGCCATTCTTACAGTTTACATTTAAAAATGCATGGATTACTCTGACATTCACACCCAATGCTGTTATGTTGAAATTTCATCAAATAAGATTGGTACCAATGATCTTCAATTTTGCCATTTCATTTTTTACTTTCCAAGTTCAAGTTTGTCAAGTTGAGCTGCAGTGTCATTGACGCTTTCATTCATTTTGTCATCTTCTCATACACTGCCAAATGTTTCTTCATGCAAACATTTATACATATCGAGTTGAAATGGTTGATCTTGCCGTTAGGAGGGCTGTTGGTTGTCTCCCGGAAAAAAAAATTTCAGGGGCTATTAAAATTGCCAGTGTTTGTGCGTGCATCCATCTCACTTTGTTTTCCCGATGATAATTTCAGATGGCCAAATCAAATTAAATTTGGTATGTAGGTGTATCAACATAAAATACTGGTCAAGTTTGAATTGGGGTGCGATCTGACAATTTTTTCCAGAGTTATGCGTCTTTTTCGACTACAGAAATTCAATTTTTGGGTTGCTGATGATAACTTCAGTTGTAGTTGCCCAAAATCAAATGAAATTTGGTATGTATGTGTACCAACATAAAATACAGGTCAAGTTCAAATCGAGGTGTGGTCTGACAATTTTTGCAAGAGCGATGCCCCTTTTTCCACTTTGAATATTCATTTTTGGTGGGTTTCCTGATGATAACTTTAGTTGTTGTTGACTGATTCAAATAAAATTTGGTATGTATGTGTATCAACATAAAATACAGATTAAGTTCATATTGGGGTGTAGTGCGACATTTTTTGTCTGACGTATGTCCCTTTTTCAACTTCGAAAAATTCAATTTTTTTCAAATACCTCAAATTTGACCCCTTTTCGGGGGGACGTGTGGCCATGCAGCCTTTTATTTGAACCTTCCAGTAAGCATAAAACTGATTAGTTCCATTCACTGGAGACATCATTCCATGTGACGATGTCATATTTCTTATCAACCTACTCACAATTGTTTACTTCAGGCTTGCACTACAGTGGAAGTCCCTAACTCGGATAAAATACTCTCTATTTTTGTCTTTCCCAAGCAATTTGGAAGCCAAAACTGGGTCGAGTGCAACCGGCGCAGACCCAGTACGGGACGCTCTCTCCCAAGTACAACTCCACGACTTCCGTTGCCACTGCGCATATACCGTCTCTAAAGACTCATTCTTTTTATAATCCGCTTCGTGTCGAGATGTTTTTGCACGCTTATCAGTGTTTCTCCAGCTCGATGTTTGATGATTCCTGATTCATTGTGCATCAGTGTATCCTTTGTATTCTCAGGAACAGTGTTTTTTATATTCTCTTTTATATTATATATCCATAATGTATATTTAATTGTTCTCTCTCGAGTCGCGCGCGAATTTCGTGTGCCATGCGGTTCGGACTTATAATATTTCACAATTATTGTTAATGCTTTATTTGCTAAATTTTCTAATTGTATTAGAGTTAGGTATCAGCGGGGTACCACTCCTACAGTTTTTCTTCTTTCTTTTGAGAGTAGTCATCCTGTTGTGTGGTTCCCGGTCGACCGTCTGGGGTCTTTGTTTCTGTCACCTTTCTCTCTTCTTTGGGGGTGTTCTTCTGTTTTCTGATTTCACCTTCTCTGCTCCTCTCACCTTTATCATGCCCAGGACAATTCCTTGTGGGCAATGTCTGCTGCCAAAGCATGTGGACGATTTACATTCGTCTTGTTCCTCCTGTAATGGGTGTTCGGCCGAGCAGCCATGTGGTGTCTGTGGATCATGGTCATCCACTTTCTGGGCGTCAGTAAACCGTGTCGTTCGTTCTCGTGGCTGTGCCTCCCGCTCCCGCGGGAAAGGAGAACATGGTCGTCCGGGGGCTCCCAAGCCGACCTTGTCTGGTGAGAGTTATTCCTCCTCCGTGGGGGATGTGCAGTCTTTTCCTGTAGTGGATACTGCGGGAGCCGTTGAGTGTTCTGGTGAAGAGGTGCCTGGTTCCGGGACTACGGTCCCCCTCCAGTCGACATCTGAGGCTGTCACTAGGGTTGTGACTCCTCCTTCGGAGCCGAGCAGGTGTGCTCTCTCCACTATTTCACCAGCCTCAACGACTCCTGACGTATCTACTACTACTGCTGGTCCGTCTGCTTCATCGTCAGTTTCAGCTGGCCTCGGCTTTTCGCTGCAGGGGACTGCAGGAATGTCCGGTACTGTAGACGTGGGATATCGGCCTCAGCCTTCCCTGACTTCAACTCGGCGAAGTCGGAAGGGGCTGCCGGCCGAGCCCATCTCTGTGGTCTCTTCGCCATCGAGCACCACAGTTGTGTCTTTGGATTCGGATGTTCTTAGTGGAGACACTATGAACTCCATGGCGTTTCCGTCTACTCATTCTGGTCTCACGACCAGTTTTGGGGGACCAACGCCTTTTGTGCAGCCTGGACCTTCTGCCCCGCAGAGGTCCGCGGTGACTCTCATGAGTTCTCGCCATATTGATCCTCGGGGTGCCTCGTACCCCTATACATGTCTGCCTTCAGATGTTTCGGCTGCCGCCCGTCATCCCACGTCGGGTGTTTTGGAGGATCCTGACCCTTCGCTGGTTAAGAGGGTCAGAGGTGAAGCCACTTTGCCGGTTCGCTCCCCTGTCGAACCGGTCGGTACGGGCAGTGAGCTTAGGGAGGCCCTCTCCTTACTCACTCAGGTTCTTTCTAAGAGCCTTCCTGTTGCTTCCAGCGAGGCAATGAGTGGTTTCCAGGCGCCTTCTATGGTGCCGCCTCCCGGGATTGGAAACAGGCCGGTTTCTGATTCCCCTGGTGTTCCCCTGGTTTGCCCAAGATGGGCTGTGTGTCTTCCGACTCTGGGGAGGAGTCCGACATGCTTGATGTCGAGGGCCAGCAGTCTTCGGACTTGGGGGCAGCTCTTGACTTTGTGTTTGGGTTTCTGCCTGATCTCAAACCTGCTAACCAGCCGACAGTGTCAGACTGGCCGCGATCATCGGACGCGCGCCAACAGCCTATGGAGCAACCTGCTTCTGGGCGCCTTCGACCGTGCCAGTCGGTACAGGTGGTTGAAGCTTTTTCAGCGAGTTTACCAGTTCAAGGCCATGCCTTTCGGCCTCAACCTGGCTCCTTGGGCGTTCACCAGACTGATGTCGCATGTGATAGCGTTCCATCGCACACAGTCCAGGGTGACTACTTCGGCATATCTGGACGATATCCTCCAGAGGCATTCCAATGCTGCCTTACTGGAGTCGGATGTCGCCACTCTGTTCAGCTTGCTCACGTCGCTAGGATTCAGAGTCAACGAGGAGAAGTCGGACCTGGTCCCTTCTCAGTCGTTTTGTCATCTGGGGATGTCTTTCCAAACCCAATTCAATTTGGTAGCGGTTCCCCAGGCCAAGGCTGTGATTCTCTCAGCTTTTGCTCTGACTCTGTCCACGTCCGCGACCGCTCGGAGTTTTCTCCGGCTGATCGGTCTCTGCGGTTCGGTGACGGATCTGATTCCTCTAGGTCGGCTGCATGTCAGACCTCTCCAACACTTTCTGCTTAGTCGTTGGAGGCCGAATGTAAAATTCTCTGGATCCGGTGCTTCCGTTTCCGGAAACTCTGTATCCTCACCTTCTTCCCTGGACAGATGTTCAGTGGATTACGCAGGGTGTTCCATTGGACTTACCCACGTCCGATCACGTTCTGACGGCAGATGCCAGCGATCTCGGATGGGGTGCGACGTTGGATCCTCTCGGTCTTTCCCTACACGGGATGTGGGACCAGGATCAAGCAGCTCTACACATCAACCAGAAGGAGCTTCTTGCACTTCTTCTGAGTTTCAGGCAGTGGATCCCTCACCTGTCGAATCGCCAGGTCCTTCTGCTATCCGACAATTCGACAGTGGTTGCTTACATTCGGAACCAGGGCGGCACGCACTCTGTTCCGATGTATGAATTAGCTCGGGATCTAATACTGCTTGCTCAGGATGTTCACACCGGAGTGTTTGTTCGTCACATTCCCGGTCGTCTGAACGTCCTAGCCGACTCCCTGTACCGACAGGGCAGGGTTATTTCCACCGAGTGGATGCTTCACAGGGCAGTGTTCCAGTCGCTTTGCGATCTCTGGGGACGTCCCCACATCAACCTCTTTGCGACTCATTGGAACCATCAGGTGGACACTTTCGTGTCCCCATGTCCAGATCCGCTGGCTTTTGCCGTGGACGCTCTGTCCAGATCCTCTGGCTTTTGCCGTGGACGCTCTGCTACGCCTTCCGATTCTTCCTCAGGTTCTCGCCAAAATTCGAACCTGCAGTTGTCGAATCATTCTGATCGCTCCCCTGTCGCCTCAGCGGGTGTGGTTCAATCAGCTCCGCTCGCTGATGGTGGCGGTTCCGGCACGTCTCCCGCTACGTCACGACCTTCTTTGTCAAGGTCGCCCGAGGAGGTTTCACGTCGACCCGACTTCGTTGCGCCTTCATGCATATCTTTTGTCAGGTCCTGTCTCCTCCGTAGAGGTTTTTCAAGACGAGCAGTGGAGTGCATTTCTTCTTCAAGGAGGCACTCCACTGGTTTAGCTTATGCAGCTAAATGGAAGGTCTTCTGTCGATGGTGTGCTGATCACTCTGTTGATTATGCAAATCCTTCGATTTCACAGAGTTTCTGGTATATCTGTTTGATTCTCGGGGGTCTCCAGCCTGTTACCATCAAGGGTTACAGGTCCATGCTTTCAGAGACTTTTTCTTATGTGGGGAAGCGTCGTATCGGCACTAATCCTTACATCTCCAAGCTTGTTTGGCACTTTTCTTTGAAAAGGCCTCGGACTTTGCAGCTTACTCCACGATGGAATCTTTCGTGGGTGTTGCTTTGCTTGGGGGGTGGGGGGGGGGGGGGGAGGGGGGGGGGGGGGGTGCCGTGCCGTTCGAACCTTTATCCCAGGTGGATATGCATTTTCTCACATATAAGACGGCTTTTCTGATGGCATTTGCTTCGGCCAGATGGGTTAGTGAGCTTCACGCCCTCTCGGTTGACCCGGCCTTTTTTAGGAGCTCTCCCAACAGTGTTACTTTTACCACTGATTGCTCCTTTTTGGTCAAGAATCATTTACCAGATACTACTCCTCTTCCTATCTGTATCAGGGCTCTTCCTTCTGTTGAGGGTAATCGCCCTTTGCTCTGTCCGGTCCGTGCTATTGGCATTTATCTCGATCGGACACGCTTCATACGGAAAGGCAGGAAACGTTTTTTTCTGTCTCTTATTCCGGGTCGACAGAAGATCTCTCCTCAATTCATTTCTCGATGGATTTGTCTTGCTATTCGTACGGCTTATGGTCGTTTAGCAGCTGGCGATTGTATTACCAATCGTATTTCTGCCCACGAGGTGCAGGCACTATCCACCTCTTGGGCTTATTCTAACTCCGTCAAGTTGTCAGATGTTATGCAGGCAGCCTACTGGAGAAATGCTTCTACTTTCTCCACCTTTTATCTGCGCCAGTTGCAGGAGCAGTCAGAGGACCTTTTTGCCCTGGGTCCTCTTTCTTCTGCTCAGGCTGTTGTCTGCCATAGCCATTAGGCTTCTTGAAGGTCAGTTTTCAGCCTTGTGCTGTTACTGCCCTTTTTCTGTCTGTGTGTCACACAGGCCCATATGTCTCCTTTCATTGTCCTTTATCAATGATTGCGACATTATGGTTGTTAAGCCTCGGGACCTCTTCCTTCTGCTTCACAGTCCCAGTGCACTGGGGTTATGTGTGGGTTGGTTATGCGATTCCCTCCAGCCTTTTGTCTATTCAGCCTGAAGTAAACAATTGTGAGTAGGTTGATAAGAAATCTAAATTTTATAGTAAATTTCTTTTCTTATTATACCTACCACAATTGTTTACATGGATGCCCTCCCATCTTCTTTACGGGTAAAGAATCTTTCCTCCCCGCTGATCACATAACTCTAACGTTGACGGATTCAAAAAGAATGAGTCTTTAGAGACGATATATGCGCACTGGCAACGGAAGTCGTGGAGTTGTACTTGGGAGAGAGCGTCCTGTACTGGGTCTGCGCCGGTTGCACTCGACCCAGTTTTGGCTTATTTTTTATTGGTGCTTTTGCACCACTTTTCTTTCCCAAATTGCTTGGGAAAGACAAAAATAGAGAGTATTTTATCCGAGTTAGGGACTTCCACTGTAGCGCAAGCCTGAAGTAAACAATTGTGGTAGGTATAATAAGAAAGGAAATTTACTATAAAATTTAGATTTACATACATAATGCTGAAAGGTAGTGCAGGAGTGTAAACATGATTTGTCCCCATTGCGATGGCTCAAGTCCTGAGTGATACAATATTCCAACTACATCACCAAGCATGCCTTCATAGAAGGCCTTCTTGTTGGTGTAGTTGGAATATTAATCAGTCAAGATTATAGAGCAAGACTCAAAACTGCTTGGAAATTAATAGTGGATAAATAGAGGATATCTAGTATTTTTGAGTGGATACCGAAAATTACCTCATGAGAACCACTCAGTCACAAGTGAGATAACACTAGATTTTCATTTTATTATACACTTTTTATAAGAATCTGATTATTCCTATTGACAATTCCACTCACTTCAACCTTGAATTGATGCATGAAAGGAAACAGCTGATCCCTGAAAGGAATGGTTTCACGCACCGAAGGCACACAGGGGTGGTATGGGGAACAAGCCCCTTTCGACCCTAAATGACTGTAGATGATCAATTCTCACATGTCTAGGCGTGTTGAAGGAGGAATGGGCTCAGGTACTCGGCAGGTGTCACCGGTTGTGGCATGATGGTCTCTTTGGCTGATGTTGGTTGAACCCTCGGGTGAGGACCAGTGTGAGAGTTTGGGTCCTCTCACAAAGGTACTACCTCTCCCTGAGGGTGCAGTGGTTCTAGGTTTTCAGGCGAGTAGATAGGTTTTCAGGCAAGTAAAGTCTGCCACTTCGAGGATGATTTTGAGTGATGGCCATCACTGGCAAGTATAATCTGCCTCAGGCTGTCTCTGTTTGGTTGGACTCTTTGACAACAACAACGACCCCTTTCGGGGACCACCAGAAAGAAGACCCGAACTACCGTGGTTCGGGGGCAGGCCTACATTGTAATCCTATTGGGTTGGGACAAAAGATGCGCAATGCACTTACAAAAAGGGGCAGAGGCGGGACGCAGGACCAACGCTCGCCTCCCTTAAAGTGGTCAACCACTTTTAGGGATGGAGTGGAGGATGTTCAGGAACCATGGCGGTTACTGTTTCTATAATGGTTATAGTGTCCATAGCGGTTATTGGAGTGCTGGTCAAAAAGTATCTTCTGTGTACCTGCTTAAAAGAAGAAGGCAGAATTAGTTTTCATTAGAATATGTAAAATAAACAAAGATAAAAGTAGCACATTTTGTTTTAATTTATGATCTAATCTTTAGCTGAGTCGGTGAAGGCAGCCCTTTCTGGTAGAAGGCCACAGTTAAGCTGTTAATCTGCCTGTTAGTTCACCTTCTTAGACCGAGAGTGAGTTTGCAGTGGGAGGGTAACAGGTTTAGCACACTAAACCACACCCGAGGGTGTTCCTTTCCTGTTGTACCCTTCGCTGTTTGCGACCGTATTTGTGTTAGTTTGTGTTTATTTTGAGGTGCCGAGTATCGCGAGCGTTTTATGAGGGCTGAGCTTCCCCGGCTGGGAATGAGATTGCAGTGGGAGGGTAACAGGTTTAGCACACTAAACCACACCCAAGGGCATTTCTTTCCTGTTGTACCCTTCGCTGGTTGCGACCTTATTTGGGTTAGTCTGAGATTATATGTAGGTGCCGGGAATCGCGAGCGTTTTAAGTGGGCTGAGCTTCTGCGACTTGGAATGAGATAGCAGCGGGAGGGTAACAGGTTTAGCACACTAAACCAGACCCGAGGGTGTTTCTTTCCTGTTTTACCCTTCGCTGGTTGTGATGTAATTTTAGTTGAGTCGGCGAAGGCAGCCCTTTCTGGTAGAAGGCCACAGTTAAGCTGTTAATCTGCCTGTTAGTTCGCCTTCTCGTTCCTTAGTTTGTTTTTTTTTTCGAGCGGTCTTAGTTTTGATTGGAAATTTTGGGCTTTTGTTGGCTTTCGCAAATGGCTCCAAGTTCGGAAATTAGTTCACTGTCGGCTAGCCGGTCATGATTTTTCGTGGCCAGGGTGGCTAGGCGGTCTTTGATGGTGGGGATATCGGCCATGTCATGGAGTGTTTTGATGGGTGTGTCCCATGGGGCACAGAGGGCGACTCTAAGTGCGTGATTTTGGACCTTCTGGAGTTTTCCCATATTAGTTTGGTTGAGGTCAGTGAGGATGATTGCCCCGTATTCGAGTACTGGGCGCACAAAGGCTTTGTATAGTTTGAGTAGGGTGGACTGGTTGGCTCCCCATGAAGTTCCCTTTAACATTTTCAATAAGTTAATGCGTTTGGGGGCTTTTTTCTCCATGTCGTCGGTGTGTTTGTTAAAGGACAGTTTTTAATCAATGGTGATGCCCAGGAATTTCTCCTCTTTGCATTCTGGGAGGGTGTTGTCCATTAGTTTTAGGTCAAAATCACATTTGTTTGTCTTGCGAGTAAAGGTGATTCGTTGGGTTTTATTGGCGTTTAGCCTAATTCTCCATTTGGCATACCATTGTTCTAGGTCATCGAGAGCGCATTGCAGGGGTTTTTGGAGCAGATTGGCCGTATTGTTAGAGTCCCAGAGGCCCTTATCATCCTCGAATTGGGAGACTTGAACACGATCCTCGGAGAAATTAAGGTCATTTACATAGAAGATGTAAAGGAGGGGGCTTAGGATGGATCCTTGGGGGTGCCTGCTTCAAGGGGGACACTGTCAGACATTTCATTGTTCACTCTGACTTTAATTTCGCGATCATTTAAGAAAGAGGATAGTAATCTGAGCAATTTCTTGGGGAGTTTCATTTTTGATAATTTGTAGCGCATTCCATTGTGCCAAACAGAGTCAAATGCTTTTTCGACATCTAACAGGACTGCCGCGCCTATTTGCTGATTGTTGATAGCGGTTTTCATTTGGGTGACTAATCGGTAGACATGTACGATGCCTTCTTTATGGTTTCTATAGGCTCTTTGCCATTTATTGAAAAAATCGTCTTCAAGGTGCCCCCTGAACAGATTGGTAAGGATTTGTTCGAATGTCTTACCAATGCAGCTGAGTAGGTGATTGGGCGGTAGCTGGCTGGATCGGAGGGGTCCTTGTCCGGTTTTGGTATCATGACACCAATGGCTTTTTTATGTGTACCCATACTATGTACGGTACACATAATGCTGGCATCCGGGGTGACCATCCGTCGTTCGTCCATCCTTTGTCCATCCGTCCGTCTGTCTGTCCATCTGTCCATCCATCCGTCTGTCCGTCCGGCATCCGTATCCATTTCTTTGGCATTCGATAACTTGAAAAATATTGCTTGGATTGTCAAGTTACTTTATATTTGTGTTCAGGTTACTGATGTGCCGAGCTGTATAGTTTTTGGTGTAAATCGGATAATTTGATCCCGAGATATTAACCCTTTATCCTTCAAATTGAAAATTCCTCCAATCCCTTTGGCAATCGATAACTTGAAAAATATTACTTGGATTGTCAAGTTACTTTACATTTGTGTTCAGGTTACTGATGTGCCGAGTTGTGTAGTTTTTGGTGTAAATCTGTTATTTTGATCGTGAGATATTAACCCTTTATCCTTCAAATTGAAAATTTCTCCAATCCCTTTGGCATTCAATAACTTGAAAAATATTGCTTGGATTGTCAAGTTACTTTATATTTGTGTTCAGGTTACTGATGTACCGAGCTGTATAGTTTTTGGTGTAAATCTGATAATTTAATCCTGAGATATTAACCCTTTATCCTTCAAATTGAAAATTCCTCCAATCCCTTTGGCATTCGATAACTTGAAAAATATTGCTTGGATTGTCAAGTTACTTTATATTTGTGTTCAGGTTACTGATGTGCCGAGCTGTATAGTTTTTGGTGTAAATCGGATAATTTGATCCCGAGATATTAACCCTTTATCCTTCAAATTGAAAATTCCTCCAATCCCTTTGGCAGTCGATAACTTGAAAAATATTACTTGGATTGTCAAGTTACTTTACATTTGTGTTCAGGTTACTGATGTGCCGAGCTGTGTAGTTTTTGGTGTAAATCTGTTATTTTGATCCTGAGATATTAACCCTTTATCCTTCAAATTGAAAATTTCTCCAATCCCTTTGGCATTCGATAACTTGAAAAATATTGCTTGGATTGTCAAGTTACTTTAAATTTGTGTTCAGGTTACTGATGTACCGAGCTGTATAGTTTTTGGTGTAAATCTGATAATTTGATCCTGAGATATTAACCCTTTATCCTTCAAATTGAAAATTCCTCCAATCCCTTTGGCATTCGATAACTTGAAAAATATTGCTTGGATTGTCAAGTTACTTTAAATTTGTGTTCAGGTTACTGATGTACCAAGCTGTATAGTTTTTGGTGTAAATCTGATAATTTAATCCTGAGATATTAACCCTTTATCCTTCAAATTGAAAATTCCTCCAATCCCTTTGGCATTCGATAACTTGAAAAATGTTGCTTGGATTGTCAAGTTACTTTATATTTGTGTTCAGGTTACTGATGTGCCGAGCTGTATAGTTTTTTGTGTAAATCTGATAATTTAATCCTGAGATATTAACCCTTTATCCTTCAAATTGAAAATTCCTCCAATCCCTTTGACATTCGATAACTTGAAAAATATTGCTTGGATTGTCTAGTTACTTTATATTTGCGTTCAGGTTACTGATGTGCCGAGCTGTATAGTTTTTGGTGTAAATCTGATGATTTGATACCGAGATATTAACCCTTTATCCTTCAAATTGAAAATTCCTCCAATCCCTTTGGCATTCGATAACTTGAAAAATGTTACTTGGATTGTCAAGTTACTTTATAATTGTGTTCAGGTTACTGATGTGCTGAGCTGTATAGTTTTTGGTGTTAATCTGATAATTTGATCCAGAGATATTAACCCTTTATCCTTGAAATTGAAAATTCCTCCAATCCCTTTGGCATGAGATAACTCAAAAAATATCAATCCAATTGTCATGTTACTTTATATATTTATTCAGGTTACTGATGTGCTGTGCTGTATAGTTTTTTTTATGTAAATCTGATAATTTGATCCAGAGATATTTTCCCTTTATCCGTCAAATTAGACACTCCTCCAATCCATTTCTATATGTACCCATACCTTGTATGGTGTACATAATGTCAGCATCCGTGGTGGCCCTCCATCATACAGCTTTCTACTAGTTGCGCGTATGGGTACACATCTGACGATTTCATCGGCCTATTTTTCCAACATTTGGACAGTTTGTTTAGTTTGTCGATTAGGGAGTATGGGCTTTGTTTTAGAATTTTGTAGCTTACTTCGTCTTCGCCGGGTGAGGAGGAATTTTTTCATTTTTTTATGACGTTGATGATTTCGTCATTGGTGATGGGGGTGACGAGGTCATTGTCGTCCCCATCTTCTGGCTCGTTATCGAATTTGGGGTCACGGTAGATATCAGGGTGTTCATTGATGAAGTCATCAATCGCATTGATGATGGCATCATCATTGCCCATGGCTTGGTACGGGCGATGCGTTTTTCTTAAGGAGGTCGGCAAAGGTGTTGGCCTTGTCTTTGTCGATGCGTGTGAAAGAACCGTCTTCCTTCTTAAGAGGTTTGGCTGCGGCTTTTCCGCCCTTGTTTTTTTTGCCCCTTTAGGATTTTGAAAGAGTCCCAGAATTTTTTAGCATCTTGGACCTCATTTAGATTGGCTGTTACCTTTTCCCAGTTGGCTTGTTTTTTAGCTCTCAGGGCTTCTTTGACTTTGCCATGAAGGCAGTTATATGTTTTTTTGAGGTCAGTTTTCTTACTGGGGTCAGTTTCGGTTTTAAGAGCGCGAAGAGCTTTCTGTTTAGTTTTGATTAGTGACAATGTGTCGCCCAAGATAGTATTTCTCCAGGGGCGCACTTCTTCTTTTGGGCATATTTCGTTTAGGGTTGAGTTGATGATTTTCTCTATGCCCTCGCATTGGGTTTCTAGTTCTGCTGCATTAGATAGGGGGGTGTTTGTGAGTTTGACATCGATGATATCGCGGTAGAGGTTCCAATTGGGGGCGCGGTGGCTCAGTAGGTAGAGGTGCAGGCTGCAAGCCGAGAGGTCCTCGGTTCGAATCCCACCTGCGGCAATCGCGTTGTGTCCTTGGGCAAGACACTTCACCCCCATTGCCCACGTGGGGGCACGGTGACGCTGTGTACTAAGGCGTACTGCACATCGATGGTGCACCTGTCTTCAACCAATGCTAACCCTGCTTGTGTGGAGTTGGTATGTTGGGGAGCTGACAGTTGCTCGCCGTTGCTCGGTGGTTCTCTCCGGGTACTCCGGCTTCTTCCACCCGTAAAACTGTCACGGTCATGGTTAGCCATTGTGCAGAAATATGTGACCTTAAAACACCAATAAATAAATAAATAGAGGTTCCAATTAATTTTTCTGAAATTTCTGCGGAGAGTGCGGGGGGTACCAGAGTGGGCCATTTCCTAGCTGCAGTG
Organism: Pictodentalium vernedei; assembly: GCA_031216915.1. Taxonomy (NCBI): domain Eukaryota; kingdom Metazoa; phylum Mollusca; class Scaphopoda; order Dentaliida; family Dentaliidae; genus Pictodentalium; species Pictodentalium vernedei. The sequence goes on along the minus strand of CM062292.1, from coordinate 340,064,270 downwards.
AGGCATGGACCGGGAGGTGATCGCACCCTAAGTCATCATCGCCGACCCAGTGGTCATCGATGTGATTTATCAGGGAGTCACTGGCGATAATTAGATCGAGGATCTCAGATGAGAATAATGGGTTGTTACTGATATAAGTAGCTGAGCTGTCATTCATAACCACATGAAGGTTATGCTTTTTTGTGATTTCAAGGAGAGCTTCACCATTGGGGGTGGTTTTGTTACAGCATTGAAGTCGCCGAGGAAGCTGCAGTGTTTGTATTTCCTCATAAAGAAATCAAAGACAGTGTCAGAAACAATTTTGCTTGGGTCGTTATAATAACAAACAATCGCGATGTTTTTATTGTCGACAGTGATTTCAGTAGCAATCACCTCTGCATCAAGGTGATTAGTTTTTATGGTTTTAGTTTTGATGTTCTGCTTTATTAGAAGAGCAATGCCGCCGCCTTTGGTGGTTAGTCGATCTCTTCTAATAGCGCTGAACCCACTTAATGAGAAATTTTTGCTGGGTTGAAGCCAACTTTCGCATATACAGATAATGTCTGTATCTTCGAAATATAGGCTCATTTGAAGTTTTTTATTATTAACTCTTCTAGCATTCCTCATGGCTATTTGTAACTTATTCATGATAAGGTTTGTAATTTAGTCACGGTGTTTGGTTAGAGGTGATTAGTGGATTTATTGGGTGTTGATTGCAGCTTTAATTAGAGATTCTGATATTTGGGTTTTGAAAAGCCGGGACGCTGACCGGCTAACATCGTGACAGATGTCAGACAGATTTGTACTGACATGTTAGTTTAGTACAGAAAACAGTGTTCCCGCAACTAATGAGGAGATTGTGTGGGGGGACGAGGTGCTGTCAGGGTTTTTAAGATTCAAGTTTTTTAGTTTTATTTTTTGTTTCACCTTTTTGAAGTGGGGGCACCCGCGGTAGTTACTGACATGTTCCCCTTTGCAGTTTGGGCATGAAGGGGAGTCAGATCTGCATGCTTTTGTGAGGTGGTTGTCTCCGCATCGCATGCAGGTCAGATTTCCCCTGCACTTAGTAGCTACATGCCCAAATTTTTTACATTTGTGGCACTGGATTGGTGGAGGGGTAGTTCGGTACTCCTCCACCACATCATTTCTGCCTTGATGGTCACTCCGTTGGCGGTAAATTTTTGTTTAATGTCATTGCTAGGGCAGGTCACCTTCAATCTCCACGTGCAATTGCCCGTGGCTCTTGAGATGAACCTCTCCCATTCGCAGTTTGGCAAACCCCTTGAGATGGCTTCCCTGGGAGTATCTGGGTGAACACGGGTAACAACAATAGTGAACAGTATTGTCTTTTTTGCAGGAGGGTGGGGGGGGGGGGGGGGGGGGGGAGTTGCTTTCACTTGTCTGTTGTTTTTGCTAGGTGCGCAATTTGCTGCTATCCTTTTGACTGCTGCAGAGAAATCCAGTTCCATGAGTGGGGTTGGCAGTGGCACTTTTCTGGGCTTTGACCGAGTTGGTTGGCCCTGTGCCTTAGGTACCTCAGGTGCTGTGTTAGTGGCACTGAAGACGCTATCGGTATCAATATCATTATTTGTCTCAGTATCAATATTGGAATGGTCTGGAACTGAGGCAGAGCCAGAAGAGCACGGGCGAGGAATTAAGCTCCTACACCTCTTGACTTTCTGTTCAATCATGGTGTTGAAGCCCTCCTCGTTCGTGATCTCTTGTAGCTCTGTGTCTGAGTCTGCATTGTCCCTATTTAATTTACTTTTTTGGGGAGTTTTACTGTGGGTGTGGACTCTACTTTCAGTATCCTTGTTGGAGGAGGGTCTCCTATCAGGTTGGCTGATCACATTTAGGTCTTCCAGGCTGTTACCAGAACTGAACAGCTCCGACAGTGGCTTGTCAGGATTGAAGTTTCTGGAATTAAGAGGGTCCTTCAGATCCTTAGGGGAGAGGTTTCTGTTGATTGCCTTCTTCCCAGCAGCCCTAGCAACCTCTGCATAAGATCTCGGGCTTATGCCCTCCACAGATGTGGAAATTGCTGGGGTTGCTGAGTTGCTGGATTTTTCAGCTGTACAACTATGCTCTATGGTGCCCTGATCATTTGTATTTGGGGCTAAGGAGTTGTTATCCCTATCAGAGAGTGGGGAGTGGAGTGGGTGTACATCCACCACCACCTGAATCTCCCTGGGAGGAGAGCCAGGGGTGAATGGAACTACTTCCGAGGCAGTATCAGGCCTGGCTGCATTTGCTGCGACTAAACTGAGCCTAGCTATTTCCGTATCTTTGGCTTTGATATCCTCCCTAAGACCTTCTAATTGTGCACCTAAGGTGTTGACAGTTTGGGTCAGAGTGGCAATCTGTGCTACTAGACTAAGCCCCTCCCTAAATTCCTTGTCAGAAAATCCACTAACCTTTCCAGTAGAGGCTCTCCTAGCTGCTCTCTCTTTTTCTCTTCTGGATTTTCTGTCATCCTTCTTTTCCTCCCTCTTTCTATCCATGACGTTAGCTGCTGTGGCCGTGGCCGGATTCTTGTAATTCTGAGACATTTTTCCTGTTGTTCCTGTTGCAAAGTATTAAGTTTTTTAGACAAAGCGTTTAGTGTTTTAGTTTTACTCTTTTTAACCGAAATATGATGAAAATCACTTTCTCGGAGGTATGACTTGACTAATAACTTGTACGATGGTGCTGATGCACATTCACTACTGCAGATGACCCCATGAAACCCCCATGAATTGAAACCCATGAAAAACGTGAAAAATCCATGGGAAAATACCATGAAAAACCATGAAACACGACCATATTAATGGCCATGAACATTAAAAAAACATTCGGCATTCAGTTAAAGCCATGAATATAGGCCATGACTTGAGCGCCATGAAACCTCTGCCTAACTCTCATGCCCATGTTTTTTTCATGGCCATGAATATAGTTTAGTCATGAAAAATCTTGACCATGGAGGGGAAAAACCATGAACTGAGCCCATGAATAAACATGCACCAAAATTTCATGGCAGTTTGTCATGGCCATTAAACAATATGGGAATGTTCATGGCAATGGAAAACCCATGAAACATGACCATATGGATGGCCATGATTTTTTCCCAAAACATATTCACAGCTTCCACAGAAATTCATGGGGTCATTTTCATAGCCATGAAAATCTTGAAATTATATACCCATGAAAAATGAACGTTCATTATTCAGTCCCAGTCATGGCCATGAAAAGCCTGTGAAAAAATGTACCCCATGAAGTATACAAATTGATTGTTCTACCTCAATGATGACCATGGAAATATACCAGAATCAAAATTCATGGGCTAGTTCATGGCCATGGAAAACAGCCGAAAATACCTGTGAAAAATGTGATTTGATTTGGTCCATTCATGGCCATGAATTATTGAGATTTTGCACCTGAAATAAAGCCATGAAATTGACACTTTCGACAGCCAGGGTCACCTCAAGCTTGTGAAGGAGACCAGGCTACCCAGAAAAAAAACACCTGAACATTCGAGGTGGAGTGCCTTACCCAAGGACAAAATGCAGTAAACCGAATCAATCGCTCAGAAGTCACTCATCCAAGGAATAACCTGGCCCAGTTCAGTGATATGATGAGAGCCAGCCTCACTATATATGCCACACATTGCCTCTTTCAAGCTGTTAACTACACCATATAACTATATACTCCCGGGTGCCATATAAAAGTGTATAAGAGTGCTGGCTGACAGTTTGACCTGAAATTAATAATAGTGCGGACATTTTCACTCACTGTCTCTTATTGATAAACATGCCTGCACCTTCATTTGGCACCCAAGAGCTAGAGTATAAAAATTCTGCTTTAATTTACCACAATGATTCTTTTATGATCACTGTTTGAAGTTCATTTGTTTACATCAAGTATTCACTTGAATCCAATTTATAAACCATTTTCGTGCCAAGCCTAAGTTAATATAAGCAGACAAGGGATTATTTTTAGTGGGTTTGCAGTGCTGTTTGCTATACACAAAATTGGCATTTTGCTAATCAAAAGGTAGAATGTGTAGCAAAAATGGCTAATTAGTTGTTTTGAAGTGCCCAGTTATGAAAATTGCTTTTTCAGTAATCAATACACATTGTAATCACTTAGTTTGGCCGATTAAAAACTGGTGAATACATAAAATTTCAGAGTCTGCTGCCAAATGTACTCGCCACTTTTTCAACAAATGGACTCCCCAACCCACCTGATCGTCTGTATAAGTACACATATAGACTGGACCATCAACAAGATTCAGTACCGTTAGTTGAATGTAAATGGTAAATTATACATGTACAAAAAACTACAGATAAAGAGCTGACTTTGTTTCATCAGCAAAAAAAAAACACACCAAACAAGAATCTAGGTTGATTATGAAATTATCCACGACACTGAGACAGTTAACTGGTACAGTGATAGATTAACTTGGAATGGTCAGACATTGCTTGTGAATATTGTTTTATTATAATCTATTGAGGCACTTTCCAGTGGATTATTATTAAGCAATATCATATGAACTAGATCTTCTTTAAATTTCTATTTAATGAATTTGAATTGATTTGCAAGTATCTAAAGCTTTTCAGACAATTTCCTGTACTTTGAATATTATCATCTTATCGCCTCATAACTAATAATCATCATAAATGGAATTGGAAATTTTAGGGTTGAAAATTGGGAAAAAAGTGCCTTTTTGGCATTGGGGCCCTCAGGCCTGGTGGTCTGAAAAATTGAAGAGGGCAAAAATTTGCCACCCTGAAATATGTCAGGAGTGCAAATTGTTGTACTGAGTATTTATGATAGATATTTAACCCTTTACCCAACGCAGACGATATCAAAATTTATTATTTTAAATATCATTTTTTTTAAATTTTTCAAAATATTTTAACAAAACCATATCATGTAACCCCTCGTTGTCACGAGCTCAATGAGCTCGTTCCAATGAGGGGTCACATGATATGGTTTTGTTGAAATTTTTTGAAAAATTAATATTTTTTCGACTGCTGAATTTGCATATTACGCAGGCGGATGCAGGCAATTCGTTGGGTAAAGGGTTAAAAAAAAAACCTATAAAGTACACTAGCTATGAGCACGGGCAGGGTGTGCCTTTTAGAATAGTGACCAGGCAGACTTACACAGGCCCTGTAAATGTGCTTACAAGGTTGATTTGTTAGCAGTTGGGACTAATCTCCCAAATTAAACCTCTACCTAACACAGCCAAGCAACACAGCCTGACAGCAAACCAATAGCACATTAACAGTATCTGGAACATCCTTTAACTTTGTTAATAAACCCCAACAAATATGGATCTCATTGGAACTTGTTCACAGAGCCAGTTCCAATGAGACCCATACTTGTTGGGTTTTATTATAACATTGTCAATCTGAATTAATATTTTTATACTGTACCAATGACCCAGACATAGCTGCTGGTGCTAACTCTTAAAATATAGGGCCAAACACAAATTTTGCCCCCCAATCCCCAAAATTTGCATCTAAAACCAAAGAAAACATGTCCTGAAAGGCCCTCCACACTTCGCCCCTACTGCGCATGCGCAGTGTCAAGGACGTTCCGAAATTGGCGCCATTAATCATTCTAAGTTTGGCCCTTCATCAGTTAACATCTGACTGATCTTTGTGCTTATAAATCTCAGTTTAAATGATGCCAGACACATAAATATTAGTGAAATGGTGATTCTAAGGAGGATAGAGAAGGAGGAGAGGAAAAAAATGTGTGACAGAATATTATCATGGCTGTAACTTAAAATTTTTTAATGAAATTATGTTAAGTTACCTATTTTCGAGGCAGCAGCCATTTTGTTGTCATTCTGATTATTTAGTTACACTGTTTTTTAAGTGTTTTCCTCTCTCCCTGTCCTTTAAGTCCCCCCTTGCTATTCTCCCATGCTTTTGGCATAGTTTTTGTAATTATTATTACTAAATTTTCTTGGGAGTTTTAGCTGAATAACAGAATGAATTCTGTTCTTTTCCCCATGTTTACGTCTTCACCTACGGGTGGTTAGGCGTTGTGTTCTGCATCTACCATCTGATGTTCTGCAGTTTCTTCCCTGGAAGTCTCTGTTTTGCATCAGATAGTGTATTTTTGGTAACTGATTTCGGGCCTGGGTGCCTGGAGTCTTATTTTAGTGTTTTTACACTCATTGTTTACATTTACAACAGCCCTCTGTGTGAGGGGGGGATTTCTGGAAAATAATATCTTGATGTTATTTTAATCATAACTAGATACATTATTATTGTTCGTAAGTGTTGAATAAATTGTTTAAAATATTTTTAAAATTTTTGTCCACACTTAGGCTTGGGATCCATTGGGGCTCAACGTTACTTTTCAGAAACTTGGGCTGTTCTGAAAAAATATTTTTTCAAAATATTTTGATTTCAATTATTTTTTCTATATTAATGGATCATATTATTATTATATATTTTGATTGCCAGGGGTTAGTGCGAGTACCAGGACTTGTTTTCTTTTCACATTGAAAGGATATTGATCAATTGTATTAAGAGGAAGTCTTCCTCTGACTTTATAATCATTCTATATGTGGTCAGTGTACTCGCATTAACTCCTGTTCTGTATCGTATGATTTCGATGACAATATGGGAAGTGTATGTCACGGTATGTTATTGGGGATTTGGACACTCCGGTCCTTTCCCCGCAGGGTCACTCTACTTTATCAATTTCTATTTCAGACGATCAAGATTAGGGTGATGTATCTGTGATGTCTTCCAACAGTGTGCCTCCGTCGTCACAATTAATGAAGGGCTAGCGGAAAAGTGCTCATGTAAATACGCCAATTGCCTAAGAGGACCCTAGTAGGTTCGACGGCCTTTGACGTCCGCTAGCTCGCCCGGTGTAGCGTCCATTCACCGAATGGTTCGGCAGCCGGGTTCGTCCGTTGCGGTCTAGAAGGAATTTTGGGGTGATGCGAGCACTATAAATTAACCTAATGCACACCCAGTGACGGCGGATCGGAGGGAGAACGGAGGAAGCCTTTTAGTCCGGTTCATAGCTCGTTCCGGTCCATCCGGACGGCAAGCGAGAGAGGCCCCTCTCTCGTTCAACAACATCTGGCCCCAGATGTTGTGGTACAAAATGTGTCGCAAGCGGAGCATACGTCCGTCGCTCAGGACGCTCCGTTGTATAGGCAGTCCGCGGAGACTGCTAAGGCTTCCTCTTCTCGTCAGCGCACACGACCACACCTTGGCTGCGTGACCGCCGATATATTACTAGCTTCGCCGATCAAGGATTCTTCGGCGACCAGGTCACACCATCCGGTAGCCAGGGACACGAGGCCTGCAGACTCCGGATGTTCGCATAGGAAGTGTGCGGGAGTCAACGTACACGGAGCTTCCGGCGGCAATGCATCATAAGACCGCTACTGCACAGGCCTCGGGAACGGACGTGCTTTCCTTAATAGCACAGTTTATCGCAGCATCCCAGCATCAACTGAATCTGTCGCATATATTTTATCAGACGATGCTGGGTCGGGACGCTCCGCTGAAGCGGGTACGGACGTCCGAAAGTTTCATCCGGTCCGACGGGATACCGAAAGGGATTTGGAGGATTTCAAGCTTTCCCTTTCGGAACAACATATGCTGTTGTGTATGTCATCTGACTTGGTCTTCTACAGCTTCTTTCGTCGGACCAGAATGCTGCGATGCCGGATAAGAAACTGATAGCGTCGGTGGACTTAGAAATTTTTGGTTCGGTTCAGGGACATCGTCCCTCAGTTCCGACATAGTCCAATAATGTCACACAAACTTTCGAATTATTGAACGACGCTATATATATTATTATTTTATGCTTGCTATAACCAAGCATTTCTGGTTTCTTGTTCGCCGAGTTACGGAGATGTCTTTCAAAAGTGTGCCTCTGTCGTCATAGTTAATGAAGAGCTAGCGGCAATAAGTGCTCATGGAATATGTCTATCGCCTACGGAGTGACATTCGCTAGCTCACCCGGTGTAGCGTACATTCATCGAATGGTTCGGCTGCCGGGTTCGTCCGTTGCGGTCTAGGAAGGAGATTTGGGTGATGCGAGCACTTTAATTACTTTAGTACTCACCCAGTGACGGCAGATTGAGGACAGATCGGAGGAAGCCTGTTAGTCCGGTTCCTGGCTTGTCCAGGTCCGTCCGGGCTGTGAGCGAGAGAGGTCCCTCTCTCGTCCAACAATATAGGGGACCGCATGTTGTGGTTCAGATATTTTACATTCGGAGCATATGTCCGTCGGTCGGGACGCTCCGTTATATTGACAGTCCGAGAGACTGTCCTTAATGCTTCCTCATCCTCACAGCAGGGCACACGACCGCACATTGGCTACGTGACCTTGAGTATCCGATCAGTTTCGTCATTCTGTGATTCCACGGCAAATAGGTCGCGCCATCCGGTAGCCAAGGGACACGAGGCCTATACACTCCGTTCGCTCGCATATTGGTAGTATGCACGGGGTAACGATCACAGAGCTTCCAGCGGCAATGCATCGTAAGACCGCTTCTCCTCAGGCCTCAGTGACGGACGTGCTATCCGAGTTAGCACAGTTGTTTCGCAGCATCCCAGCAATTGACAGTTTCTCGGTCGAATCAGGAATTATCCGACGGCACTGGGTCGGTGCGGTCCGCGGTTGCATCAGGTACGGACGACCGAACGCTTTATAGGGTCCGACAGGATGGCGAAAGGGATTCGAAAGATTTCGAGTTTTCCCTTTAGTAGTATCGGAAGCTGCCTTTCATATCTTCTGGCATTATCTTCTAGTGATTGTTATTTCGGACTTCATTGCTGCGATCTTGGATAAGAGACTTATAGCGTCATTGGACTCGGATTTTTCGATCGGTTCAGGGACATTGTCCCTGACTTACCGACGCAGTCCAATATTGTCATTACAACATGTGTTTTATTTTTCGACGCTATATATATATATATATACAAGCCTGCTACCAAGCATGATAGTTTAGTTTCTTGTCTGCGTTGCTCATTTCTGCCATTTTATCATTTATACGAATAGTTTATTTTGGCAGAGCAGGGCATACCGAGAGTTCATATGCATCTAGACGGTGTGGTTAAAGACTGCATATATTCTTTTTCGCCGTTTATGTCTTTTCCAATTTCAATGTTGGAAACGACATGATGTATAGTAGACTTAACTTAGACGCTTTATCATACGTAATCCGCCTTACTGAGGCGTTATCATTACGTCTTCAAGAAAAGATTTACGGGATATTATTCTCAATGTAATTTCTTTTGAGGGCAGTAGTTTGTTCACGTATAACTCCGCCCTTCAGTGGCTGATTGGAGTTGGTTAGACGTGACACAGCCCTAGCTACATCCACACGCGTGGATAGTAAGGTTAAGAACTCTCTCAGAGTCGCTTCGTTCTCGGAGGAGCTTCTCTTCGACGGCAACTTTTCGGCAATCCATGAATTGCTCGATTTACACGTTCTCTTGTCTATCTAGTGTTACAAGAGATTCAGACTGGGGCAAACATTCGGTGGTTGACTCAGAGAGTGCCACCGCAGTTGCCGGACCCGAGTGTGGCTGTTATGACGGTTGCCAGTCAAACAGATTGGGATATAATACTGATCCCTACGGATTCGAAGTGCCAGGGTCTTTGGGTTCCGCAGTCTCTTAGCAATCAGTTTTCTTCCGCGGAATAATGTTTTTTAGGCTTGCTTTATGTCATTGCATGAACATTATTCAGAAACGCATGCCCAAATCCTGTCCTTTAATTCGACAGTAGTGGCGTATCTCCGGAACCAGGGAGGCACTCTTTCGTTTCCGTTATTCAATTTAATGGAAAGAATCCGTCTGTTGGTTATAGTACACCAAGTTCTGTTTTGGTCCGTCATATTCCGGGTCGTCTGATTGTTTTACCGGACTCCCGTTCTCTTACGGGTCGCTTGTTGCTGTCAGAATGGACTCTCAACAAACAAGTATTCAATCAGATTTGTTATCTATGGGAGCGCCCAATGATGATTTATTTACGACACAGTTTGCTAATCAATTGCAGACGTATGTGTTGGCTTGTCCAGATCTCTGAGCTAATGTTGTTAACGCTCTATTGATCTATAGGACGGAATGATAGGATACGCGTATCCTCCGGCGCTGTTGTTTCAGCAGGTATTGCTAAGATAAACAACCACAATACATTTCTGTTGATAGCATCTCTATCTTCACAGAGATCATGGGTAATTTACTCTCTTGTCTACTGTGGGTCTTAACGTGAAATCTTCCTCTATGTGAGGATCTTTTTTCACTGGGTAAATCGTGTCATCTTTATCACAACCCGCAAGGTCGCAACCTTCATGTATTCCGTTGTGTGGTCCGTATTGCATTGTAAGCACTGTACTGGACGAGCTTTGGACGCGATTTCTTACTATAGGAGATCCTCTTCTTTGCTATTCTATGCGGCTAAAGTGGAGGCTCTTCCGTCGTTGGTGTAGGGATCATTATGTTCATATTGTTGATCCCTCCATACTACTCATTGCAATTTTTTAGTATACTTGTTTCACAAGATCTACTGCAGCCTGTTATTATTTAGGTTATAGGTTTATGTTACCTCATACCTATGCTCTCTACGATAGTTTACAATTGAGTCTTTTGTCTCTTTATCTAAGTCAGTTAGTAACTTTTTGATAAATAGACTTAGAATCTTTAGATTAAATTCCTATATGGATTTTAACTTCGGTTCTTATTTAGCTAAGTAATCATTTGAGCCTCTGGAAACAGTAGTTTTCAAATTCTGACCTTTTAGACAGTAATTCTGTTGGTTTCTCTTTTACTGTAGAGTCAGTGAGTTTCATGCACTATCGATGGATGATTTTCACTTTCGTAGTTTCGGAATCACTACTTCCGTTACTATTTAGGTTGGATTTTTGCATAAGAGTTAGGCTCCTATTATCCGGAACCTATTATTTTAAGGTCCTTCCGTCTTCGTATGGGCATAGGCCTTTACTCTTTCCGGGTACAATTTATGTATTTATAAACAGATATCTGTTTATTACTATGGGCGTAAGCTTCTTCTGTCTTTGATGCCTAGTAGAAGGACGTTACGCTCCATTTTATTAGCTCAACTTTGACGAAGTCAAATTTGAGCTATTGTCATGGCCCGTCGTCCGTCCGTCCGTCCGTCCGTCAGTCCGTCTGGCCGTCTGTCCGTCTGTCCGTACATCAACAATTGGCTATGGCTCGGGCTAGAGGTCGTATTTATGAACCGATCTTTACGAAACTTCTTGTGTACCTTTGTTATGACCCTGGGACGGGAACGAGTGTTTTTAGGTGTGGTCCGAAATTCAAGATGGCTGCCAGTGGCCATTTTGTACCGATGATGCAAAAATCAGTTTTTTGTACAGAACTTCTGTATGAAAGTTCTGATTTGAATAAAGTTTTGTATAAATGTTTAGTACCATGGGATACATCACATATAATACGGGTTTTTTTCTCGTGTGTAAATTATGCAAATTAGACTGACTTTGATTTATTTAGTGTTACTTTCAGAGCTGTAAGTGCCAAGCTGCTATGGCTCGGGCTAGAGGCCGTATTTATGAACCGATCTTTACGAAACTTCTTGGGTACCTTTGTTATGACCGTGGGACGAGAACGAGTGTTTTTGGGTGCGGTCCGAAATCAAGATGGCTGCCAGCTGCCATTTTGTACCGACGATGCAGAAATCTGTTTTTTGTACAGAACTTCCATATGAAAGCTCTGATTTGAATAATTTTTTGTATGAATGTTTAGTACCATGGGATACATCACATATAATACGGGTTTTTTTCTCGTACGTAAATTGTGCAAATTAGACTAATTTTGATGTTTTTTGGGGTTACTTTCAGCACTGTAAGTGCAAATGCCAATACGGCTCGGGCTAGAGGCCGTATTTATGAACCGATCTTTACGAAACTTCTTGGGTACCTTTGGTATCACCGTGGGACGAAAACGAGTGTTTTGGGGTCCGGTCCGAAATTCAAGATGGCCGATGGCAGCCATTTTGTACAAAATTAGGTGCAATCAGATTTTTGCACAGAACTTCCATATGAAAGCCCTGATTTGAATAATTTTTTTATGTGAATGTTTAGTACCATGGGATGCATCACATATAATACGGGTTTTTTTCTCGTGCAGAAATTATGCAAATTAGATGAACTTTGATTTTTTCAGTGCGACTTACACACAGTAAGTACACATGTCAATACGGCTCAGACTAGAGTCTGTATTTATGAACTGATCTTCACGAAATGTCTTGGGTACCTTTGTTATCACCTTGGGACGAGAACGAGTGTTTCTGGGTGCGGTCTAAAACTCAAGGTGGCTGCTAGTGGCCATTTTGTACCGAAATTAGGTCTAATCAGTTTTTTGTACACAACTTCTATACAGCTCAGACTAGAGGCCATATTTATGAACCAATCTTTACGAAACTTCTTGGGTACCTTTGTTATCACCGTGGGATGAGAGCGAGTGTTTTTGGGTGTGGTCCGAAATTCAAGATGGCCACCAGCAGCCATTTTGTACCAAAATTAGTGCAATCAGTCTTTTGTATAGAACTTCTGTATGAAAGTTCTGATTTTAATAAATTTTTGTATGAATGTTTAGTAACATGGAATACATCACATATTGTAAGGGGTTTTTTTTCGTGCAGAAATTATGCAAATTAGATGAACTTTGATTTATTCAGTGCTACTTACACAATGTAAGCACACATGTCAATACGGCTCAGGGTAGAGGCTGTATTTATGAACCGATCTTCACAAAACTTCTTGGGTACCTTTGTTATCTCCTTGGGATGAGAATGAGTGTTTCTGGGTACGGTCCAAAATTCAAGATGGCTGCCAGTGGCCATTTTGTACCGAAATTAGGTCCAATCAGTTTTTTGTCACAAGTTCTATACAGCTCGTATTTATGAACTGATCTTCACAAAACTTCTTGAGTACTTTTGTTTTCACCTTGGGACAGGAACGAGTGTGTTTTGGGGTGCCTTTGTTATCACTGTGCTATGAGAACAAATATTTTGGGGTTCAGTCAGACCCACTCTGGGACTCAAAGATTTTTTCTAGTTCAGCATCTGACTGTCACCCACCTTTACAATACTTTACCTATACATTTGTTACAGGCAACGGTCAGTATTTATGTACAGACCGTTACAATACTTTATATGTACCTTTGTTATCAGGTCATTACCTAAATGTTTGTCATTGCTGTGTCACATACTATACATGTACATGTCTTTGTCTTGACAAGTTGAGCTACAGTGTCATTGACACTTTCATTGTTAATGGATTCTATTAACTATCGGTACTGCTTGTGGTATATCATTGACTTAGCAGTTGTGCTTAAGATTTCGGCTCATGAAGTAAGAGTTCTTCTACTTCTTGGGCTTACATTAATAGTGTCGCTATTATAGATTTTTGAAGGCCGCTCATTGCGCTCAGCCATCCACATTCATGAATTTTATCTCAGAAATATCGAGTCCATTTCTGGAGGCCTCTATTGTTAGGTCTATTATCTACTGCTCAGAATGTCATTCACTTAACAGTTGCTACTATAGCTAGGTAGGCTGTCTGTTTCGGCAGTGTCTCCGTTCTGCTGCCCTCTTCGCTCTGGGCTATTTGACCCAGGGCAAGAAAAAGGGGGGGGGGGGGAGGGTGTTCCCTTGGGTCACCTGTTTTACTATGAAAACAAGGGGATACCTCCTCCGGAGTTAGTAATTCTGAGCTGTTATTGGGATGGTTGTTTAGTGAGAAGTTTAGGTTTTTAAAATTCATTCAAGTCTTAGTTTTTAAAGTATAGCTTTTGAATATTGCATATGTCAACGGACATGATTATGCAATCCTCAGACACTTTTAGGAGTATAAGAGTCTCTATTCTCTAGACTTACTTTATTTATTGGCTTACTTTAAAAATTATTAGTATAAGGATTATATTGGATATTAATAGAGTACATGGATGTATGAAGCTCAATTTTGGAAGGTGTTGTATCTTTCTAATTTATCATAAATAAGAAAGATACATGTAAGGCCTATTACTTCTTTTTCCCTACAGGGGATGACTCTATTTTATTTTTTTGAGCGTATTCCATTTTGCTCTATGTCCTTGACCCTCCAGCCTTTTTACTATTCAGCTATGTCTGGGTCATTGGTACAGTATAAAAATGTTAAAAAATTTATAGTAATTTCTATATTTTTTATACTTACCAATGACCCAGACAGGGATGGCCCTCCCAGGAGTTGGGAACTCTTGCCTCCCCGCTGAGTACATAGCGCTTACCAGGCACTGGTTATTAGAATGATTAATGGCGCCAATTTCGGAACGTCCTTGACACTGCGCATGCGCAGTAGGGGCGAAGTGTGGAGGGCCTTTCAGGACATGTTTTCTTTGGTTTTAGATGCAAATTTTGGGGATTGGGGGGCAAAATTTGTGTTTGGCCCTATATTTTAAGAGTTAGCACCAGCAGCTATGTCTGGGTCATTGGTAAGTATAAAAAATATAGAAATTACTATAAATTTTTTAACTTTTCTAATTGAGAGTATTCAAGAATCGAGTCACACAATTTATTTTGAGTTTGTAAAATATTTAGGGTGGCAAAAATTCGCGCACCTTAATTTGTTTGGCCAAGCATTAAGCTGGGCAAAAAAATTGCCCCCCCCCCCCCTGAAAATACCAGGCCTGGGCCCAATATAGAACCCTGAGGGCACCTACAAATATCCCTGCTTTTACTAATGCAGCTTTTGAATGATTCGATCCATCTATGTATACAGCTGTTACTGGGAAAAGTCCATTAGCAAAGAAAAGGCACTAGGGGTGAGCAACTAAAAATTTGCAATCTGCTGCCTATTGGCAGCAGATTGCAATTTTTTTAAGTGCTTACCCCTTAAGATTTGTGAAATGTAATGGCTATATTGTTACCATATTGGGGTAATTCAAGCATAACAACTTTAGTCATCACTGGTAGGGAAAGATTTGAACAAAGTATGAATTATTCAATACGAACTATTTAAAATGCAAAGAAAAATTATTTCTCTTCAAAATAGCTCCCAGAAATGATGTTTCCTTGAGAAAGAAACTACATGTAGTCAATCCCAGTGGACCAAGAGTATTCTAAGCAAATAAAACTGTTCTGAAATTTCATCAGAATTTTATTGAAAACAGATATCAACATGCAACTGCATTTTAAAATAGAAGGATAAAAATGAAAGTGTAACTCGACATGGGAATATTTCAATACTTTGAAATGGGCTAAAAAAAAAAGTTAAAAATATATACGGTACTGGATATGGGTAAATTAACCCAGTACCCAACACATGAAGCAGACGTCACAAAAAATCAATTCTATAACTAAAGATTTCCAATTTTTGTCTCAAAAACATAGCTTATAACTCCACAAGCTTGTTGCAAAGAGGGCCATAAGCTAGGTTTTTGAAACAGAAACTGAAAATCTAATAAAACTAGCTGGCGGACCCGCCTTCATCAGGGAACGATTTACATGGGCAAATGAGTCGAGCATGTACAATTTGGATGGACCAGGCCTTTAGATTCATATATTTTTGGGACACAATTCTATTCTGATTTGGGGACTTCAAATATACAAATGTCATAGACACTTCTTTTAATTATACTATTAAACCCCTAGGTCCCTTTACTCAGCTGAACGTTTTGTAAAATAAAATCTCATTTTAGAAAAAAAAATTATAGGTTAATATCAATGAAACCATGCAAATATGGATATCATTGGAACTGTCTTGTTCAGCCAGTTCCAATGATATCCATATTTGCATGGTTCTATGGAGAAACCTCCACATTATTTCTGGCTTTGGAAGCCTCATTTTAAATAGTTTTCTGAGCTGCTGTGTTGGTTAAGAGGTTAAGGATTCCCCAGTTATTAAGAATAAGCAACACTGAAGGGACAGCCAAATACAAATACAAGTACATGTATATGATATATGATATATGTTTTATTCACCAGTATACAACAAAAAATTATCTCAAGGTACATAAAGTATACATATTTACAATATATTTGTCACCGACACTTGGTTGCGAATTCATCAACACTTAAATTGTATACTGGTAGGATAAGGCATAGCCAGATTGGCTGTCTTCCTGCCTTTCCCTAAGTAGGAGAGAAAAGAACATTTAGGTATAGATAGGAGAGGAAAAGTGAGAGGTTGAAAGAAGAAGAGTTTAGGAAAAACACAGAAATAGGTACTAGTGCAACATAGTTAATTCTCATTATCTTCTTTTAGATAGCTCGACTGTAATATGTGCGGATGGTGCGGGTGGCGGCCGGAGAACAGTTTGGTCAGGCCCCGACACGGATCTCACCATTGCGTTAGTTAACTTAATATAAGATAAGGGACAATTTGCCCCAAAACAGAATTTAGAAAATGCAAGGATGATAACCGAATCCGAGCCCGGCAGAGACGAGAATACCAGACAATTTACGTTGAAATTAAGTTACGAATACATCATGTCAGCTTATTGTTCCAAATATTGTCCTGGTGCACGATTATTGTAGATCGGTACGAACTGGAAAAAGAGGGGATACACACTCGAGGATTCGTTATGAGTGGAAACAAAACCTTTAGATAG
Organism: Pictodentalium vernedei; assembly: GCA_031216915.1. Classification (NCBI taxonomy): domain Eukaryota; kingdom Metazoa; phylum Mollusca; class Scaphopoda; order Dentaliida; family Dentaliidae; genus Pictodentalium; species Pictodentalium vernedei. The sequence continues at coordinate 340,047,690 of CM062292.1, read as the reverse complement.
CACAATCTGGGCAGTAGGGATTAGAACAGGAGACATTGTTTAAGTATGCGGAAAGCAATCTTTCAATTAGCGTTTTTTTAAACTTCTTTCTGTTCCTTATGGCCTTGATATCCCTTTCTAATTCATTCCAAATTTAGGGAATGCAAAGACAGGTAGATTATCTAATGTTTTTGTTCTTGTTCTATGCCTATATAGAAGGCCCGATTGACGTGTGTTTACATTAGTTCGAGTATTCACAGCAGGGAAGAAATTCGCAAATGATGCAGGGAGATTTCCATTATGCCAATCAAACATGAACAAGGAAGCATGCAGGTAATATAGGTCTTTTATTTTTAGGATACCATTTTTCAAAAACAGTGGGTCAGTATGGGCATTATATTTTTTATTATTGATGATTCGTATTGACCGTTTCTGTAGTTTAAACAGTCGGTTACAGGATTTTGCGGCCCCCCATATAGAAATTCCGTATACAAAATGACTCTGTATTAATGTAAAATATAGGGTTTTCATAACTCTATGAGGAAGAATTTTTTTCACTTTATTTAGGGTGAAATTGGCGAGAGCAACTTTTGAGCAAATTTGAGATATGTGTACATTGTAGGATAGATTTTCGTCAATATTTATACCAAGGAATTTCACTGACTTTTCGTTCTGACTGTTTCCAACTTTGTCGATGACCTGGTTATTTATACATATGTTCGGATGGGAATCATTTCCTTTGTGCATTGGATTGATGATTATATATTTAGTTTTCTTAGGGTTGAGAACTAAGTGGTTGGAGGAGCACCAATTGAATATATTTTGCAGTTCTGCATTCAGTTCACCGACTAGTTGGTTTATTACTGCCCCAGATTTATATCCCGTAGTATCATCTGCAAACGATAGAAGATTTAATTTTGTTGAATTATTTATATCATTTATATAAATAAGGAAAAGGATAGGCCCTAAAATAGACCCTTGCGGCACACCACATGTTATTTCTGCTAGATTGGATTTACTGTCTCCAAAGGAAACATATTGTGTCCTGTTTAGAAGGTAACTTTTGAACCACTGATTCGCATTGCCTCTTATTCCATAATGTTCTAATTTTTTAAGTAGTATCTCGTGACTTATAGTGTCGAAGGCCTTCGAAAGATCCAAAAATAAGGCGAGGGTACTGTCTTTACTGGCTTTGTTATTTTCCGTGGCTATGTATTTTAATAATTGCATAACAGGGTGCACTGTACTGTGATGTTTTCTAAAGCCGTATTGGTGTGGATAAAGGATATCAAATTTATTTAAGAACTTTGTAAGTCTTATAAGCATAAGTTTTTCTAAAATTTTCGAGAGCACAGGCAATATACTGATTGGTCTATAGTTCGTGAAATTGTTTTCATCACCTGACTTGAAAACTGGGGTGACCTTAGCAATTTTCATTCTGTCGGGGACTAAACCCTGGCTAAATGAGCTGTTCATAATATGCGCTAGTGGGACAGCAATGAAATTTATTGAGTGTTTAAGAATACTCGACGACATATTTTCACAGTCCTGACTTAATTTAGATTTCATTGAATTTACAATATTCGTTATTTCAAGGGGTGACGTCGGTGTGATAAATATATTTTGCGGTAGTCGATTATTCAAGAACTCGTCAAATGAATTTGGTGGTTTAGATATTAGTTTTGAGGTCTGATTGCCAATGTTTGCAAAAAAATTATTAAACTCCTGTGCAATGTCCTTTGGTGTGTGTATCTTTTTGTCACCAAGATTGAAGAAGGATGGTAGGGAACTTTTCCTTTTATTTCTATTTAAGGCGCTGTTTAGGACTTGCCATGTTTTCCGCATATTATTCTTGTGTTCTGAAATAAGTTTTTCATAATACATAGCTTTGCTTTGCTTCCGAATTTTGTTAAATAGTTGGCAGTAGTTTTTATAATTCTTAACATTGACTTCAGTAGGGGATCGTAGTTTCTTTTTGAACAATTTATTCTTGTTATTTGCAGACACTAAGAGACCTTTTGTCATCCAAGGTTGACGTTTTATAAATTTCTTATTTGGTTTGAAGCTTTTCAGTGGGAAGGCTGTTTCAAAAACATTTAAGTAGATATTCAAAAAATTATTATAAGATGTATTGGGGCTGTCTGCACTCGTGACCGTAGAAAAATCGCATTGAGACAATAACGTCTTAAAGAGTTCTATATTTGTGGTGTTTATTTTCCTTGAAAGAGATGGTTTTGATCTGTCGGATTTGGTGTAAGCCAGTTCAATATAAAAAATCCCAAAGTGGTCAGAAACATCGGTGAGGATTATTCCAGATTTAAAGCAATTGGAGACAGAGTTGGAAAATATGTGATCTATCAACGTTGCCGATCGATCTGTTACTCTGGTTGGTTTGGTAATAACAGGTATGAAGCCTTCACTAAACATCAAGTCAATGAATAAGTCCGTTTTAGAATGAGAACCTACTTTCAGGAGATCAACATTGAAATCGCCCATAAGAAGGGAAGTTTTCCTTTCCTTGTTAATTATGTCTGTTATGTAATTCATTTTTGATTGGAATAGGTCTATATCTGCTTTTGGTGCAGTATTAGGTCTGTATATTACGCCGATAATTTTTGATGAATGTTTTGACTTTAATTCAATAAAGATAGACTCAAATACGTGAGGTATAAAAACAGAGAGATCTTGACGAACACTGAAAGCAATGTCATTTTTTATGAACAACCCAACCCCTCCGCGCCTGTCATCATCACTAGGTCTTGTATTTGCTAGTAAGGGGTGATATCCTTCTAGAGTGTATGCCACATTTTCAGGGATTTGAAAAATTTCCGTGAGGCCTATTACATCGAATGTGTTCTCTGCGCCATTTAGGTCGGAGAGTAAGTGGTGTAATGGATCCCAGTGAGCATTAAGACTTTGACAGTTGATGTGAAATGCCGAGAAAGATCCACGCACACCACCTAATTCAGCACCAAATTCACTAGGGAGAATGTACTTGCATTCAGTATTATTGAATATAGACGCTGAGTCGTTGTCTTCTGGAGATGTCTCTATATTATTATTCAGTAGAAAACCAAAATCATACTCGGGATTGGTCTGGATCTCGTCAAGATTGATATTACCCGCCATGATAACCAAACCGACCACCAACATCACCAAGGCACAAGCAACATAGAGGAGTTATTGCAGTTATGACATCATTGAGTACAGTTTGTTTAGTATCCAATCTTTGGAAGATAATGAGATTCAAGGGTTTACTAGAACTATTTATGATAGATAATTGTTGAAACAATTGATTTATGTAGAGCAGAAAGCAGTAGAGAGAAAAAATATATATAACGGGTAATTTCTGTTGTTCAGAGATGATGCAGGGGGTATAACTGTTCTCTGGTTCCTTGTACACGTGTTAACAAATTAGCCATTAGGGTAACATCCAGAATTGCTGAATTCCACTTCCATTTTTCCATGTATGTCAAAATCGTTGCTTGTGTGATGTTAACCTAATGGCTATATGAACGGTCATTGCATCAAATTAACCACTATCTCCGTAATACAGTGGTTAAGTCATTGTAATTTACTCAGCATATCAGCAACTTGCAACAGTGCCATCATTTCCACAGACATACATTTCATATAAAATTGTAGTGTACAGTGTTGTTTGGTTACAATTACTAGGGTCTGGGGTGGGTGGGTAGGTATTCTACAGGATAGAATACAGGCAAAGATGAGCTCTGTCAGACAAGATATAACAGAATAAATATTCAGTTTGTCTTAAGAATACAGGAAAGTGACAAATTCCTGCTAAATGAATACTTCTCTTAAATGAATAGTTTGCAGTGGCAAAGTGGCTATTCATTTAACAGGATTCCACTGTTTTTAGTGCTTCTAAGATGGTTTCACACACGGTCTGTGTGTGTCTGGGCGGGGACAGAAATTTATTGATTACAATTGCACAGCATATCAGCGACAGCAACAACTGCATGTGTTCATTGCATAGTTTTATATATGGTTGCTTCACTTATTTACACTTATTTCTATGAGGGGTTACTTGGTTGCAATATACAATGGTGTGTGTGTTTGGGGGGGGGGGGGGGGGGGGATCAAATTCTATCCACCAAGTAGCTACAGTAGTATTACTTCTTCATATTGAATTGGTGCTTTTAGAAAGATTTCATGCAAAAAGACATCAACAATTGATTGATTACAATTTACACAGCAGCAATTATAAGCATTCTTCACATTTTTATGAGGGATTCGTGGCTGGGAACTTGCAATATACAGGGATGGGGTGGGCTGGGGGGGGGGGGGGGGGGTCAAAAACTATCCACCAAGTTGCAACAGCAGTATTACTTCTTCATATAAAGGTGTTGTTTGGCTGCAATGTATAGGAGCATCTACAGGGAGGGGGTAGGGCGGGTAAGACACTATCAACCAAGTCTCTCATTTGCACAATTGCATTTCTTCCTGTTATGGATGCTTTTATTTCCGATTGTACTACTGCAATGTATTAGAGAGGACCACCAGGCACCATCCAATAAATTGCGACAGAACAATTTGCACACTGTATCAGCAACAATGGTATTGTAGCTTTAAACTTGTTTTGTAGATGGTTGGGGCATCAGAAACTGAAATTGAAATTTGCACAGTGTATTGACAGGGATGGTTTTAAACTTGTTTTATGCATCGTTGGAGAGGGGCATCAGAAGCTGGTTACAATTTGCGTAGCATGTTAGAAACAATGACACATATTATTCACATATTTTTAGGTGAGGTTGCTAGGTTGCAATTTACGGGGGGGTGGGGGGGTGGGGGGGGGGGGGGGTGGTCAGACAATCCTCCAAAGTTGCAACAGTAGCATTATTTCTTCACATCGAGATGTTTTAATTATGATTGTTTGGCTGCAGTGTATTAGAGAGTGTCGCCAGGCACGCCTCAATAAATTGCAGCAGAACAATTTGCGCAAGTGTGTTAGCAACAATGGTAATGATACTTTTTAAATTTACTCTACATATCAGCAGCAATTACAAATACTCTTCACACATTTCTTCATGCAGGGTTATTTGCCTAGAAGTTACAAGGTGGGTGGTGGGGGTATTTTTTATTATGATTGTTTGTCTGCAATGTATTAGAGAGTGCCTCAGACACGCTCCAATAAATTGCAATAAAACAATTGAACAGTATATTAGCAACAATTGTATTAATGCTTTTAGTATTATGCGTGGTTGGGGGCTAAATGGGATTGCTAGGTTGCAGTTAACGTTGGGGAGGGGTCGGGGGGGGGGGGGGAGTCAGACAATATCCATGTATAGCAAAGAGGAAGAAAATTTTAAAGTTTTCTAATGATTTTCTGAACACCATAATTTGGGGACATTGATAAACACTGTGAATTTGGGGTAACCTGAAGGCCTGGTGGACAGGAAAACTACCAAATGAAACTGACAAGTAATGCAACATTTCATCCCAACCGGCCTAGTGGTATCCAAAATTGTTACTGCGCATGTGTGAAGATGGGGCCCTGACCCCTATACCTGATGATGGCAAATGACTACCCGATGGATCATACATGTATACGTATATCCCAGGTTTCGTCCCAATCGGCCCCAAAGTTTCCAAGGTCGGTACTGTGCATGCCTGAAGGTGGGTGCCCACCCCATGTTCAAATAGCCTAAAACCTTTCCAAACCCAAACTACACCCACATGCCAAATTTTGTCCCGATACACCCAGCTGTTTTCGAGTCTACACAGAACAAACAGACAAGATTACTCAAATATGTATACAGAAGATTTAAGTGGATATATTTTCATATAAACAAATCTGGTTTTTGCTGTTGCATTGGATGAAGGGTTAACTCTTTAACAATCAGTATCTAACCTTGGCGGATATCTGGTGACGTGATTTGACTACCTAGAGCGACTCCCTTCTGACTTGGCTTGACAAGCCTATAATTATCTGTTCAATTAATTTTAATCCTTTACCAATAATAAAGCAGTCAAATACAGACAGAAAATTAGACCAGAGAAGGCCAACACTTCAAATGTCTTGAAAATTTCCCATTAAAACCATACAAATATGAATGTCGCTGGAACTGGCTCAGTGAGCTAGTTCCAGTGACATCCATATTTGGGCTGGAAAAAAAAGTTTTCAAGCCCTCTCTCATTGGATTTGAACCCCCACATTGGACATTTTTATTGGGTCAATGTTTTTTAAGAATTTGTGAACACCTAAAAAAATTATTTTTTTTTTTACATTTTTAGCCCGACTGTTTACAGTAAGGGGTATAGTAATGACTTTTGTCCGTCCATCTGTCCATCTGTCTGTCTGTCCGTCTGTTAACATTTAGAGTTTTTGGTTAAAGTTTGTGGTTAAAGTTTTTTTACTGAAGGTTCAAGTGGGTTTTTCTTTTTTTTTTTTTTTCTTTTCCTGTTCAGTTGACATTTGGAGTTTTGGTTAAAGTTTGTGGTTAAAGTTTTTTATTCAACCTTCAAGTACAGGCTATACCTGGTAGTTCTTTTTTGATCGTCACGAAATTTCGTATGCAGGTTTTAGGTCATGTCTTCATGAGTACATCCCCTTTTGATCGTGATTGGTCAACCGGTATGGCTGCCCGAGCCCAAAACCCGGAAACCATTAGCACAGTCTACAGGTCGTATTTATGAAGGGATTTCATTGCAACTTCACAGAATGCCTCTGTATAATGCCTAGATGAGAACGTCCCTGTTTGGGCATGATCTGTCAACCGTGATGGCTGCCCAAGCCCGAAACCCAAAAACTTTTACCACAGTCTGCAGGTCATGTTTAATATGGATGCATTTCGTTGTAACTTGATACGATGACTCTGTATGATGTCTACATGAGAATTTCCCCATTTGGGCGTGATCTATCAACCGCCACAACTGCCCAAGCCCAAATCCCGAAACCCTTTAGCACAGTCTACATGTCATATTTATGGAGGGATTTCATTGTAACTTGATAGGTTGACTTCATATAATGTCAACATAAGAAAGTCCCCTTTTGGACGTGGTTGGGCAACTTTGACGGCTACAGGTGCCCGAAACCCGAAAATCTTCAGCACAGTCTACAGTCATATTTATGAAGGGATTTCATTGTAACTTCGTAGGATCAATTCACATGATGCCCAGATGAGAACGTCCCCTTTTGGTTGCGATCATTCAACCATGATGGCTGCCCGAGCCCGAAGCCCGAAAACCTTTGGCACAGTCTACACGTCACATTTATGAAGGGATTTCATTGTAACTTGATAGGTTGACTTCATATAATGTCTACATGAGAACGTCCCCTTTTGGGCAACTGTGACAGCAACAGAGGCCCGAAGCCTGAATACCTTTAGCACAGTCTACAGGTCATATTTATGGAGGGATTTCATTGTAACGTGATAGGTTGACTTCATATAATGTCAACATGAGAGAAAGTCCCCTTTTGGACGTGATTGGGCAACTTTGACGGCTGAAGGTGCCCGAAACCCAAAAACCTTCAGCACAGTCTACAGTCATATTTATGAAGGGATTTAAGTGTAACTTCGTAGGATCAATCCACAAGATGCCCAGATGAGAATGTCTCCTTTTGGTTGCGATCATTCAACCATGATGACTGCCCGAGCCTGAAGCCTGTTAACCTTTGGCACAGTCTACACGTCATATTTATGGTTGATTTCATTGTAACTTGATAGGTTGACTTCATATAATGTCTACATGAGAACGTCCCCTTTTGGGCAACTGTGACGGCATCAGGAGCCCGAAGCCTGAATACCTTCAGCACAGTCTACAGGTCATATTTATGGAGGGATTTCATTGTAACGTGATAGGTTGACTTCATATAATGTCTCGATGAGAACGTCCCCTTTTGAGCAACTGTGACGGCAACAGAGGCCCGAAGTCCGAAAACCTTTAGAATATTCCACAGGCCATAATTATGAAGGGATTTCATTGTAGCGTGGTAGGGTGACTCCAAGTTTGTAGTTAAAAACCCAAACAAACACCCCCACCCCCAATTAGGCTTTTTTTTCTTTTTTCTTCTTTTCTCCAATATGCATTTTGAACTTTTTACAGTCACTACATGCAGAATCTTTTTGCAAACTTACGTACCGCCCCACCCACCCCCCACCCCCCCTGCCCGGGGCCAATTAGGCACTTTTTTTTTCCTTTCGTCAAAAATGCTTGTGTACAGTTTTGGTTAAAAACCCAGACAAGCACCACCGCCCCAGCCCCCCCCCCCCCCCCCCTCCACCCCAATTAGGCATTTTATTTTTTTTTATTTCCTCCAATATGCATTTTGAACTATTTACAGTCACTACATGCAGAAGCTTTTTTTTCCTTTTGTCAAAAATGCTTTTTTGTTAAAGTTTGTGGTAAAAAATCCAGACAGAAATTATCCCCCCTCCCCATTTAGGCATTTTTTTTTTCTTTCCTTGAATATGCATTTTGAACTATTTACAGTCACTACATGCAGAGTAAACTCACGTAACCCCCCTCCCCCCTCCTCCTCCACCCCCCACCCCTTGCACCGGGGGGCCAATTAGGCACTTTTTTTTTCTTTCGTCAAAAATGCAGTTTTACTTTTTTGGTTAAAGTTTGTGGTTAAAAACCCAGACAAACACCACCCCCACCCCCACCCCCACCCCCATGATGCAAGTTAGGTATTTTTTTTTCTCTGCTCAAAATGCATTCTGAAGGATTTAGACTGACCACATGTGGAAAAAAAAATGGACTCCCCTAACACACACCCCACTCTCCCCCACCCCTCACCCCCCACCCCACCTCCTCCTCACCCAGGGCCATTCATGCAACATTTTTTCTTTGGTACAAAATGCATTTTTAGCCTGACAATAGTCAGGGCTATAGTCATGACTTTCGTCCGTCCATCTGTCTGCAAACAACTGGTTTCCAACTGATTACTCCAGTTTGGATTATTTTATTTGTTTTCAACCAAAGTTGATACGTGTATTTTCCAGCTAGTAATACAGGCCAGGTTTCAATATAGGTTCCACAACTCCCCCCCCCCCCCACCCCCCCACACACACACACACACACACACACACACACACACAAACGTGTCACTTAGGCAATTATTCCCAAAATACATTTTGAAGGATTGGGAGTTATTACATGCAAAAAAGAAAATTGACTCATATAGCCCAACATTGCTTTATGTACTGCATCTTTAATCCTTTACCTAACACAAGTTGAAGCCAACAGTACAAATTATTTTTATGAAACATCAGATTTTTTCATTTTTCATTTACTTTTAACCATGGCTTATCACTCCTTATTGGAACAAGCTCATCAAGTTTGTTCCATTAATATTATGGTCATGAGGTATGTTTTGAAGTAGAGAAATGAAAAAATAAAATTTGAATAGCAAATTTTGTATATCACGAGTACAGATATGGCAGATTCGTTAGGTAAACTGTTAACAAAAAATGGCTCCGACTATTTTGCATCTAAGCATTGTCATTCCTGGGACAATCGGGCTGCATGCGTGACATCACTCTAGTTTGGTATATAATTATTTGGTTGTATTTGCAGTAAGTTTGTTTGCCTTGCTGCAGTTGGTGGGAGAGTGCATTCTCCCAGAAATTTTAACAAGGCAAATTCTGATACACTGGATTATTATGCTTGACAGATACATTAAAAAGAGCAATAGAATACAGAGCCTTTCTGTACATGTAGTTAGTTATAAAAGGTATGTTAAGATTATACTGGAATATAAGTATAAATCTTGACAATATTGGGCCCAACGTCAGGTCATGACAAAGGCTCCCGCAACTATAGTTCGTCAGCCAACTAATAAAATTATGTATTTTTTTTTACTAAACATCACCCCTACTTTTCAATAAAACCCTGCAAAGATGGATGCCATTGGAACAGCTTGTTGAGCCAGTTCCTATGACATCCATATTTTCAGGGTTTCAATGAAAACAAAGCAGGATATTTTGTGCTGTTTTAGCCTTATCTGGGCTATTTTGCTGGCCCTTTTTGGCAGATATGTTAGGTAAAGGGTTAAGGTTATTTTCAGCATCTGTGGCCACATCATGACTGTTTAAATAAAATTTAACCCCCACATATATGATACATACCAAATATGAAAAGATTCTGACTAGTAAATCTAAAGAAGATTTTCAAAGAATTACCCCCATATTGCACTAAGTAAAAAGTCAGGCTCCCATAGAAAGCCTAAATATTGTCCGATAGACTTGGCTTGAACAAACTTGAACCTACCCCTGATACAGATTATGTGTAAGTGCTGAATATGAGGATCAGAAGAAGAAAATTTTTTTATAGAAAATGTGGCATATTGCACTGTATTTATATTTGAGCTCCCATGGAGAGCCCAAATAGTAACCTAGAAACTTGATTTGAACAAATTTGAATCTAACCCCACAGGTCTTATATTTCGTCTGAATTTACGCAAACAAAAATAGATTCTCGTATATTCAGCTACAAGAATCAGTCAAATCAGATTAGTAGATACCTGCGTCTTGTAGTTTTATGTCTTGGCGTAGACGCTAAAATTCTCCTAACACATACCAGACCATGATGGTCCAGTACCTGTTATGCGCATTTCAGCATTTGGGGTGAAAAACCTTTGTTACAGTTGTGCTGTTCTTTCAGGTTTTTACACTCACAAAAATATTTTTCAAGTTTTATTAACAGTATTACTGTAGGGGATTGTGTATGGAACACTAGAAATAATAAATTTAGGCACTCACAACATTACCTTAGTTTAGTTGTCAGTACAACCTTCACACTTATATATACAAGAGGAACACTGATGCTATTCAGTGTTTTCGACCCATTGCTGAACAACCTGCTCACTTTTTATGTGAATCTTTGCACTAATTTTACGCGAATACAATTAGATTCTCGTAGTTTTGTTTGCGCAAATATTTACGCGAATCGATTTGCTTATTCACATCGAATTATAGGCCCTCTCCCCATTCAGATGATACATACCAAATTTTAAAAGATTTTGATCAGTGGATCTGAAGAAGATTCTCTAAAGAAATACTCTCATACTGCACTAAGTTAGAATTCAGGCTCTCAAGGGAAGCCCAAATATTACTCAATGAACTGGCCCTGAACACATCTGAATCTGCCCCTCATACAGATTATTTACTCTAAATATGAAATAATTATGGTCACCAGGGGATCTGGAGAAGAAAAATTTTGAATGGGAAATCTTTAATTTCACCAATCTTGAAATTCGAATTCTTGTATCGAGCCCAATATTGACCTACGGACTTGGTTTGAACAAACCCAAATCTCATCATCCTAAGGATGTTTGGTACCAAATATGAAGAAATTCTGATATATAGTTTTGGAAAAGAAGATTTTTTAGTAATTTTCCAAAGATTCATAGGGTACTGTCAGAGTTATTCCCCAAATGGGCCTGGCCATTTCGTTTTATCAAACCTGAATTGACATATGGTAATGAACATTCATACCGAGTTTTGAGTAAATCGACCCAGCGGTTTCAAAGATGTCGATTGAGAAATTTTCATGGACAGACGGAAAGTGATAAGCTGAGCTCACTTTGGTCATCTAATTATGCTAATGCTGTCACAGTTCCTGCTGACCTTTCAAGAACAAAATAAAATGGAGTCAAAACTTTCTACCCATTCCATTATTTTAACCCTTTACCTAACACAGCTTTTTCAAAAAATAAATGAAATTTCACATTGTTTGAAAAAAAAAATCTCTGATTTTTTCACTAAAACCATACAAACATGGATGTCATAAGAACCATCCCAGTGGTTTTAATGATATAAATATTTGTATGGTTTTATAGAGAGTTTTTGTGTCGCCGCCCCATGAAGTGGGGAGCGACATATAGGGATTACTTTTGTCATCTTGCGTCGTCCGCGTCAGACTTTCTCTTATCCGCCACTCCTCTTTAACCTATGAATGGATTTTGATGAAACTTTCAGTGATTCTTTATCACATCATGGCATTGTGCACCTCCTATTTTATTTTTTGATCCGCTGTATTTTTTCCAGAGTTATGCCCCTTTTCCACTTAGAATTCTGTCTGAAACGCCAGGCTTCTCTTATCCGCCACTCCTCTTTAACCTTTGAATGGATTTTGATGAAACTTTCAGTGATTCTTTATCACATCATGGCATTGTGCACCTCCTATTTTATTTTTTGATCCGCTGGTTTTTTTCCAGAGTTATGCCCCTTTTCCACTTAGAATTCTGTCTGAAGCGCCAGGCTTCTCTTATCCGTCACTCCTCTTTAACTTATGAATGGATTTTGATGAAACTTTCAGTGATTCTTTATTACATCATGGCATTGTGCACCTCCTATTTTATTTTTTGATCCGCTGTATTTTTTCCAGAGTTATGCCCCTTTTCCACTTAGAATTCTGTCTGAAACGCCAGGCTTCTCTTATCCGCCACTCCTCTTTAACCTATGAATGGATTTTGATGAAACTTTCAGTGATTCTTTATCACATCATGGCATTGTGCACCTCCTATTTTATTTTTTGATCTGCTGTATTTTTTCCAGAGTTATGCCCCTTTTCCGCTTAGAATTCTGTCTGACACGCCACGCGACACACGTCTTCCATGGAAGATTCACATCTAAGTTAAGATATATTTGGCTGTGGTAGTCATTTTTTGGTCAATTTTCTGTCTTCTTTTATCCTGTTTGTTATGTAAAGGGTTAAACATTTCTTTGCAGTTATACATGTAGGCACTTTCACTGCTGCAAATTTTCAGCTGTACAATCCATATATGTACATTCTAAGTCAGTTGCTGTAGAATATCCATTGATCTGCCACAGAGAAAAAGGGTGGGCAATTTTTAAAAATTGAAATTTTCTGCCCTTGGGCAGCAGGTTTCAAACTTTAAACTGGTCACCCCTTTACATCAACAAATTGTATTGGTTCATTTGTAACAGTATTTCTAGTCTGAGTAAAAGTGATAAAAATTTTCTGAAAAAATTATGTGAAATATTGCTTTTTCCATAACAAAAAAAGTAAGGATAAAATATTTCAGTCACCTCAATATCTTTTCTGATCTGCCCACTTTAGAAAGTACCAGTCTCTGGAATCTATTGACTTAGACTGAGTTAAATTTTCTACCACACTCTTTTAAAAAATTTGTGTCTTAGAATGTATGGGCCATAATGACCCATTGATCCCAAATTTCTGCCCCCCCACACCCCCACCCCCCCCCCCCCCCCCCACCTAGAATGAACCACAGGGTTAATCCTAGAGAGGGTCAATGGCCCCCACTTTTTAACCTTTCACCCACAGAATTTAGGGTCAATGGATCATAATGGCCCATATACTTAAGTGGAACAAAATTTAACTCTGTCAATATAGATTCTAAAGGTTGGTACTTTCAGAAGACATTGATGCAAGATTTCACATAACTTTTTTCTGGAACTTTTCATCACTACTGTATGCTCATCATGATTCTAAATACTATCACAAATGAACCAATAGAATTTGTTGATGTGAATTTGAACGCAGATTTAAAAATTTTTAAGCACTCAGTGTACACTACCCACCCTTTTTTATGGCAGGTCAGTGGACGTGTACATGGATGTGTACATGGATGGTATCAAACGTGAACGCACAAGAAACACTATTTATCTTGGGCTATATATGCAATGAAACACTTTTTCAGCTGTTCAAAACATTCATGCTCATTTAGAATCAATCGTGAATGCAGAAGAAACACTATTTACAGTTAAAACTAGAAGTCTTGTCACCAATTAGTGCAGTATACCTTTGTTAGTTAACGCACTACTCACTGCAGAATAGTATCACAATCTAGTAAAGTAAACAAGGATTATTCAATAAAGCAGCACAAAGAATTAAAGCTCCTGCAAACTCCATCACATGGATCACCGGGCTGCACCATTGCATCTGGTGATCCATGTGATGAAAGTTTGCAGGTATTCATGCCGTATTGGCCGAAACTAAAGTATGCATAGCCAGCGTGCTATTTCGTCAGAATAGTGAATAATACATGTACACTCAGGCCTGAAAATAAGCAGTCTGACATTTGCAGAATGAGGTCCCCAGAGGGTGAATTTGATGATGCTATCCCATACGGTGGGCTAATTTACACTCTGGGTATCTCTTTCTGTTTAGTTTTGAGACCCTGATTCAGATTGAGGCTCACAGAGGGTAAATTTAGTGATGCTACCCTGCTGTGCAGGGTAGCATCACTAAATTCACCCTCTGGGGACCTCATTTTGCAGATGACAGTCTGCTTATTTTCTGGCTTGTGTACACTGACAAGACTTCTAGTTTCAAATGTATCTTTGGCTATATATGCGATGAAAAACTTTCTCCACTGTTCAAAACATTCGTGCTCATTTGGAATCAATCGTGAATACACAAAAAAACCCCACTATTTACATGTATCTCTGGATATATATTCTTTGAAACATTTCTTCAGTTGTTCAAAACATTCCTGCTCATTTGGAATCAAAATTGTTTCAGATAGGTTGTCAACAGACAATTTGTAGTGAGCCTCAAAGATGCAAAATTCCATTTTCGGATCCTTTTGCACATCATTTCTATTGATTTTAGTATAAACAATATTTATTCAATAATTGATATATGCATACATTTCACAACGATAGTTGAGTATCAAAAAATAGGAACAACAAGAAATACAGTATTATACATGAAACAACTAAAGACAGGAAATTTGTTACTGTGTAAAAGAGGGATTCGACAGAAAGCTTAATTGGTAGAGTGCTGGAAGCCCATATTTGGGCTTTCTTCTGAAGCGCAGGTGCCTCAACTTGAAGGCTCATATTCAGTGGATATGCTTTGTATTATCTTTAAAGTGATATTATTTAGTATGTAAGGGTTTACCTTGTTACAATTTATGGGAGAGTGCCCATTGGCACTCTCCCATAAATTGTAACAAGGTAACGACATGTGTACAAGATTTGATGGCCAAAAATAATTTGGCACTCTACCAGTTAAAGCATATATGTAAGTCGTCTCCTGTCTATCGATTTTGATCATGGGTGTAGTTATTTTTGGGGGTAGGGTTAATATACCCTTGGTTATCTTTCCGATTGGTGCACAACAGTTTATACTCTTTGTATTGCCTGTTTCACCAGTTAGTACACCGAGATATACCTCGCCCTTTTGCCACTCTAACGCAACCACATGTACAGTGTCTCCTTGATAAGTGATGTCCATCATGTTTTTAATTTTTGTTTTTAGCTCAACTTTGGCGAAGCCAAATTTGAGCTTATGCCATGGCCTGTCGTCTGTCTGGCCGTCTGTCCGTCAACAATTGGATACGGCTCGGGCTAGAGGCCGTATTTATGAACCGATCTTTACGAAACTTCTTGGGTACCTTTGTTATGACCGTGGGACGAGAACGAGTGTTTTTGGGTATGGTCCGAAATTCAAGATGGCTGCCAGGCGCCATTTTGTACCGACGATGCAGAAATCTGTTTTTTGTACAGAACTTCCATATGAAAGCTATGATTTGAATAATTTTTTGTATGAATGTTTAGTACCATGGGATACATCACATATAATACGGGTTTCTTTCTCGTGCGTAAATTATGCAAATTAGACTAACTTTGATGTTTTTTGGTGTTACTTTCAGCACTGTAAGTGCAAATGCCAATACGGCTCGGGCTAGAGGCCGTATTTATGAACCGATCTTTACGAAATTCCTTGGGTACCTTTGTTATCACCGTGGGACGAGAACGAGTGTTTTTGGGTCCGGTCCGAAATTCAAGATGGCCGATGGCAGCCATTTTGTACAAAATTTGGTGCAATCAGATTTTTGCACAGAACTTCCATATGAAAGCGCTGATTTGAATAATTTTTTGTGTGAATGTTTAGTACCATGGGATACATCACATATAATACAGGTTTTTTTCTCGTGCAGAAATTATGCAAATTAGATGAACTTTGATTTTTTCAGTGCTGCTTACACACAGTAAGTACACATGTCAATACGGCTCGGGCTAGAGTCTGTATTTATGAACCGATCTTCACGAAACGTCTTGGGTACCTTTGTTATCACCTTGGGACAAGAACGAGTGTTTCTGGGTGCGGTCCGAAATTCAAGATGGCTGCCAGTGGCCATTTTGTACCGAAATTAGGTCTAATCAGTTTTTTGTACACAACTTCAATATACGGCTCAGGCTAGAGGCCGTATTTATGAACCGATCTTTACGAAACTTCTTGGGTACCTTTGTTATCACCGTGGGATGAGAACAAGTGTTTTTGGGTGTGGTCCAAAATTCAAGATGGCCACCAGCAGCCATTTTGTACCAAAATTAGTGCAATCAGTCTTTTGTGCAGAACTTCTGTATGAAAGTTCTGATTTGAATATATTTTTTATGAATGTTTAGTAACATGGAATACATCACATATAGTACGGGTTTTTTTCTCGTGCAGAAATTATGCAAATTAGATGAATTTTGATTTATTCAGTGCTACTTATACACTGTAAGTGCACATGTCAATACGGTTCGGGCTAGAGGCTGTATTTATGAACCAATCTTCACAAAACTTCTTGGGTACCTTTGTTATCTCCTTGGGACGAGAACGAGTGTTTCTGGGTGCAGTCCAGAATTCAAGATGGCTGCCAGTGGCCATTTTGTACCAAAATTAGGTCCAATCAGTTTTTTGTCACAACTTCTACACAGCTCATATTTGTGAACTGATCTTCACGAAACTTCTTGGGTACCTTTGTTTTCACCTTGGGACAGGAATGAGTGTGTTTTGGGGTGCCTTTGTTATCCCTGTGCTATGAGAACAAATATTTTGGGGTTCAGTCAGACCCACTCTGGGACTCAAAGATTTTTTTCTAGTTTAGCATCTGACTGTCACCCACCTTTACAATACTTTACCTATACATTTGTTACAGGCAACGGTCAGTATTTATGTACAGACCATTACAATACTTTATATGTACCTTTGTTATCAGGTCATTACCTAGATGTTTGTCATTGCTGTGTCACATACTATACATGTACATGTCTTTGTCTTGACAAGTTGAGCTACAGTGTCATTGACACTTTCATTTGGGATTTGGGGTTTACATGCAGATCCATTTTGGTCAAGGTTTCACTGGCTTCATCTGTGGAAATTGGTGTTGAGTTTTGTCCTGCCAACTTATTGGACTCATTTGCTTTTGGCAATTGTTTAATGCTCTCTCTTGGTACTTTGTTGAATCTTTTGCTGGGACAAGATTTTGCCTTTTGTTTGGTGAGTCCTGTGGGTTTGTTTACATGGACATTTGTGGATTTTTTTGCAATTTTTGAGATAAAATTTTTTGGCCTTTGCCTGCAGTGTGAATGTTCTCCAAAGTATCATCTTCTTCACAACTTGTTCAGACAAACTTGTGATATTACCTATTGCTGAAGGAAGCTCCATATCTGAGTCAGTTACACTTGATCGGTCAGATAAGATCTGTTTTACCACAATTTCAGAAAACATGTCATCTTTCCTACATAAGTATATTCCAGTTGCGATTTTAACTGTGTTTGTTACATCCATAACATCCAGTTCAGTTCCAGGAACAAATACATTAATGGCAACACTTTCTTTAACATTTGTTTCAGGACACAGCATTCCTTTCTTCTTTGTTTTCTTTTTCCCTGCTTCCTTGTCAAAAAGGTATTTCCTTCAGTTCAGTAGATTTTCACCAAGTCTTTTCCATACTTCTTTCTGTTCTGTGGCAAGTTGCGGGAGAAACTTATTAATGCATGAAAAGAATATGGTTTTTTTTTTAAACTGGAATGTCCAACAATCTTGGGGCTTTTTTCCATATGCCCGCTTGAATGGCTGCATCTTTCATTAAAGTATTAAAATATAATTGAGCTTCAGTACACTTTGTATTTTTTGTTTTTTTTCGTCAACAGATCCTCAATACTGAACTTTGAATTATTAGATTTCTTTGGTGTTGATGACAGACTATGAATAGACGAATGTGACCAGTCCATGCTTGATGATAGAGTTTCATTTCCTCATTCTGTAGAAGCAGATGATTGACTAAGAGTGTCAGATGCAATGATTTCTGAAGAACCTGACTCTGATACCCTGGGCTTCTCTGTTTTCTGTATTAATGTGTGTTCTGCATTTACACTACTTCTCTGTGTAGCATTTGTAGTACTCTGAAGTTGAACAGATGTTTTCAAGATGAATTGTCGAAGGATAAACCTATCTTTAAAGTTCATGAACTCTGTGATATCATTTTCTGTAAATTTTTCTATCATTTCAATAGTGAAGTCATTTTCTGAAAAATAAACATTTAGGATATACATGAACATGTGGAAAATTCACAGCATACATAACTACATGTCGTTGGTGGGCATGCAAAACCTCGTACAAGCTTTTTTCATATTTTACTGGAGAGACAAAAACTGTTTAACCTTGTTGTAATCGGTCTGTCGTCTAACCATTTTGCTCCCGGCCTGTAGCCTGTGCATTAGACAAGAGTGGAAGAGACAAGTGGCCTTGAATAGAACTGACGAGCGAAGTACAATGTCAATAAGCAAAATTTGGGGGAGGGGGGGGGGTGGAGGGGGGGCACGAGGTTGCATCAAACAGTTCGTCACTGGTGATGGGAGAAGAGATGTGAGGAGAGGGGGCAGTTTATGTGAATGAAATGCAGGCTTCCCATTGGATGTTTGGGGCAAAATAGGGTTCGCCTCGTGTATTTTGACCAGAAATTTCCCATCAAAATGCTGGTACAAAGTTTTGCACACCCACCGACGATGTACATATGTGTTAGAATCAACTCAGTGAGTAGACTCCAGTTATATATCTACATGATTCATTAAAACTTGCGATGAAAAAAATCCCAAAACTCCATGGAAGCAAAGTCGGAGGTGGCACAAACCCCCCCACCCCACTCACTTTTTCCCCAAGCATTTCTTTGATAGTGACAAACTTAAATTTCCTCACTTCACAGTGTTATGCTTTGTTTTATTGAGGCCCGACTGAGAAGCAAGGAAATTGTATTTTTTCGTGTTGAATTTTGTTTATGACCATGGGTGCCTAGGCGTGAAAAACTTGAAACTTTAACCGTGAGAAATGCATCTTCTTTTTGTGCAACCAGAGAAATGCAGCTTCTTTTGAGCAATCCCTGCTCTCCTAAAAACGCCAGCCCTGCATCCCTTCCCCGACTGGTGACTTGCGACAGTATTAAATTATTTGGGAATGTCCATTTGCTAGAAAATGAGTGAGCACACTAAAATTTGAAGTGTGCTGCCACTTGCCAGCAGACTGTAAATTTTAATGCACTCACCCCTTTACATCACCTAACTTTATCAGGGAATTTCTCCTCACAGGTGGTGTTTCATCAATTACAGTCATCACTAGATGGTGGTGGAGTAAGAGTTAACCCTTTACCTAACATAGCGGATAAAACTGGCCAGCGTTATACACGAAAATTGCAATTCAGTCTTTTTTTCATCTTTTCATTTTTGCTTCCAAAACATAGGTTATGACCCTCACTGTAACAAATATGTCACCCTTGTTCTAATGTGGGTGTTTTGGAAGCAAAAAATGAAAATTTTTAATTACTCGAGAATTTTTTTTACGAATGTTGTCTGCTACTAGCATTAGGCAAAGAGTTAAACAAGATCTGTCATCTGCATTGTCCTCGTGTGGCGTACCATACTCGGATATAAGTGCATATAACACATAACTTCAACAAATGCTAACCCCTTGAAATTAATAAGGGTAACAAAACATGCAAAATTGCTCAATCCAAAATGGCCGGAGAAGTCCCAGATCACCTAGTCCCAAATCACCAACAACCCAGATTGGCGAGTCCCGAGTGTTATACTTCTGTAGATATAAAGTCTCACGTTTTGACTAGTTTACAACAGGTATAATGATCTTTAACTGGTAGAGTGCTAAATTATTTTTGTCCATCAAATCTTGTACACGTGTCATTGCCTTGTTACAATTTATGGGAGAGTGCCAATGGGCACTCTCCCATAAATTGTAACAAGGCAAACCCTTACAGACTAAATAATATCACATTAAAGATAATACAAAGCATATCCACTGAATATGAGCCTTCAAGTTGTGGCACCTGCACTTCAGAATAAAGCCCAAATATGGGCTTCCAGCACTCTACCAGTTAAGACAACTTGATGGCTAATCAAGTAAACTGTGATGATGATGATAAAATACCAAAATGATGATGATGCAGGAACAATGTTTATAGAACAATGATGATCGATGATGAACAAGATGCCCGATGTACTTCATATATCTGTTGAGCTCACTTTTCACTGGTCATTACATATCTGAAACATAGAGATATAACAATCTCTCCTTCTTTCTTTACCTTGTATTTTGTTCTTATACTGATACTAAAATGTCAACATATTTACATCCTCTGAAGAAATCATTTTAACTTATGTACATACGTGCATGGAACAGTTTTTAACTTAGAACATTCTTCCTTGTAAAGCCTCAATCAGTTTAACTGATGAGGCACCAGCCTTTGTTAGGGGTCAGCCAATTGCTGGTGTGATTCTATCCACTTGACGTCATCAATTTCCTTATCCCATAGATAACTTCTGATGGTACAAATGTCAATTTTGGTACGTTTGTCTTCAAGTGTTTTTGAGCTGTGTACAGAATCATACAAACTTTTGCTATCTACAAAGCACTCAATAGGAAGTTTCAAATCAGCTCCCAACAATTCCTTCATTGTGGCTTTTATTGGGCAACAACTTTCAGCACTGTCTAGCAAGGCCATAGTTTCTGCACTCAGAGTGCTCTTCACCACCCTTTTTATTTTCCTTGACTGCCATGCAATAGGAGCATATCTCCCATTATTTCCAACCAGAAACACAATGTAGCCTCCTTGTGAATAACCCGTATTCAAATTAGCAAATGCTGCATCTGAAAAACTTATCAATTTCAAATGAGAAGGATCTCCTAAATCAGGAAATGTCAATTCATATTCTTCATTCTGTAGTTTACGAATGTATTTATTGGCTCTCTTCATATCATGTCCTGTGGCTTGATTTAAAGATACACTGAACTGACATAAGTCGAAACATATTTCAGGGCATGTCTGGTTAGCAATCCATGAAACAGGGACCGATCAGGACTATTTAAAATACACTCTAGCCTCGGAGCCTATTTTTTCAATTCTTGCGCCAGATTTCAATTTACGGAGTCACACTGCTGTTTGTAACACACACTGCAAGTATGTAATAGCTCTCATCATTTTCATTTAGTACACTATAGCAAACATTAATCTTCACTGTGGTTTCTGATCAAGTCTTGGCTGCCTATTTAGGCAGCCAAGACTTAATCAGAAACCACAGTGAAGATTAATGCTTGGTAATTAAGACTTGAAGTATTAACTTAAGCACTCTACAACAATGATAATTGATAATCATATATATAATATATGTAAGAGTGTCTCTCTCGATTATCCATCGAAAGAATATCAAAATATGATCTGAGAAGTTACGTGCCAACTGAGAAGCCTATTTCCGAGATTTGAGAGCCAGGTCCTGATGTTTCAGAACCAAATACGCACTGGCGCATGCCCAGGTCGGTCCCTGCATTAAAGTTGCCCAATTAGTGATCGCAGCTTTCCATTTTCTTCTTCATTCAACATTCTTGATTTGTCTTGCAATCAGGGAAAAGAAATTCTCTTTAGTTCTTTGGCATAAATTTTCTGATGCATACTTATTTTGTCACTATCTTGTCTGATTTCTAGTCCTAAATAGTTGAAAGCTTGTTCATCTTCCTTACTAATATTAAAAACTTTTTTTAATTCATTTATCACAGTCAAGATGAATATTGGCATACCAACATAAAACTCATCATCAAGATGTACAGCTAACAGTCCATTTAGCTTCTGATCAAAGTACCAGTAGAATAATGCTTCATCGTAAGTACACATTTTTCCATCCAAACCTTCTAATGTCTCTCTCAATTTCAAATACCACTGTCTACTAGCATCTGATGGACCATAAATAGTTTTCTTCAACTTCCATAATTTTAAACTATCAAATTCCTTTGGTGGTCTAAGGAATACTGTTCTGGATATTTCTTTACCTTGGAGGAAAGTACTCTTAATATCAAGACTTCTTATTTTCCACTTGAAACTTGCAGAGATTGCCAGGATGAGTCTGAGATTTTCCTTTAAACATGTAGGTGAGTCTTTTTTAATATTTTCAATGTTCTTCTCTTCAAAACCTTTTGCCACCAACCTTGCTTTCACAATTTTGTTTCCATTCACAGACTTCTCTGTAATAACCCATTTTACATTTATAACAGGGTATTGGGCATCATGATTATTCATTACTTCAATAAAAACATCATTATCTTTCATATTTTGTATTTCCTTCATTTGTGCCTCTAAAACCTCACAACTTGCAATATCAGTTGTCATCAGAACTTCTTCGTTAGCACAATTCCATCCTAACCCTTAAGCCCCCATATAGCCCCAAACCGCCACTTTTATATTGCACTGAAGCAGGTGCTCCCTTGTGTAATCTTTTTTATTACTCTTGTGTGTAGACTGAATTTTCCTTGGCAGTGGTTCTACATCACTGCTGGCTGCCTGTATAGGCAGCCAGCAGTGATGTAGAACCACTGCCAAGTCATCAATAACTATGTAAGCAGAAAAAGGCCATAAATACTTTAAAATTAATCTGAGGACTTAAGGGTTAAGCTCTTCGAAATTAAGACTCCTGAGATGTCCATCATTGTCTTGTATGTTAAATTACCATTTGTATTTTCCTGTAGCTTTACCTGCTCGTCCTAAGACAGTGACATCTTGCCACTCTTCTGAATCTGGTAGCTTATATCTTATTCTGCTACCCTTCTTGGGCACTTCTCCTGTCAAAATGGATAAGTTTTCTTCTTGATTTTCTGCATCAGTTATGTTGTCTTTACCACTTTCATAGACATTGGTATCTTGTGTTTCAATATCATTTCATTATCTTTTTCCCCATAATCAATTTTTGAAGTATCAGTATCTTCTTCTTCTTCTTCAACTTCTTCATTTTCGTCATATAGATCTACATTTTCTGAAATTTGTTGAGTTACACTCTCTTCCACAGAATCTTCCCTTCCTTCATGACTGACAGTGTCTGAATTATTTTCTGTTAAGGTGGTTTCTTCCCTTACATGTCTTAAATTGCATGGATTAATATGAAGAAAAGTTCCACCATGCTTTACAAAAGCCTGTTTATTAACACTGCCAATTACAATTCCAGGCCCATGCCAATGAACTGAGGCTTTCTTTTTATAATAAACTTTGTCTCCTGTTTGAAACTCCAAAGCTGTTGCTGTTCTTGTTTTTCGACTTAAAGCTCGCCTTAATTTTTCTGAAGCTTCACTTTCAATATAAGCTTTGCATTCTGCATGCATTGCATTGAGATGTTCTGCGATCAGTTTACTTGAAGTTACTCCTTCCAAGGCAGGTAATTCACTGTTCAAAGCAGTAGGTATATTGGGATTTCTTCCAAAAACAAGCTGATTAGGTGAAAAGCCATAAACATTCTTCAAAGAATTCTTTGCTGCAATACTCCATGCCAATGCAACCTCTATTGAACAGTTCAATTCACACTTTTTTAACCATCCCACCAAGCAGAGCATTGTGCCTCTCTGTAATGCCATTTGACCATGGACTCTCTGCTGCTGCAGTTAATACCTCGACATTCAATAGTTCAGCAATTCTCTAAACAGTTCATTATTGAACTCCCCTCCATTATCTGAGAGAAATTTTCTTGGACATCCGAATGGTGCAATCCAATGTTTAAAAATTTCTTCAACAATAACTTCTTTGTTTTTAGCTCAACTTTGACGAAGCCAAATTTGAGCTTTTGTCATGGCCTGTCTGTCCGTACATCAACAATTGGATACAGCTTGGGCTAGAGGCCATATTTATGAACCGATCTTTACAAAACTTTTTGGGTACCTTTGTTATGACTCTGGGATGAGAACGAGTGTTTTGGGGTGTGGTCCGAAATTCAAGATGGCTGCCAGCTGCCATTTTGTACGAACGATGCAGAAATCTGTTTTTTGTCCAGAACTTCCATATGAAAGCTCTGATTTGAATAATTTTTTGTATGAATGTTTAGTACCATGAGATACATCACATATCATACAGGTTTTTTTCTCGTGCTTAAATTATGCAAATTAGACTAACATTGATTTATTTAGTGTTACTTTCAGCACTGTCAATGCAAATGCCAATACGGCTCGGGCTAGAGGCCGAGCATGAATGTTTAGTAACATGGAATACATCACATATAGTACGTGTTTTTTTCTCGTGCAGAAATTATGCAAAATAGATGAATTTTGATTTATTTAGTGCTACTTATACACTGTAAGTGCACATGTCAATATGGCTCGGGCTAGAGGCTGTATTTATCAACAGATCTTCACGAAACTTCTTGGGTACCTTTGTTATCACCTTGGGACGAGAACGAGTGTTTCTGAGTGCGGTCCAAAATTCAAGTTCCCGAAAGGAATGGTTTTGCACGCCGAAGGCGCGCAGGGACGATATGGGGAACAAGCCCCTTTCGACCCTCGGTGACTGTAGATGATTTTGATTGTCTGGGCGTGGCAAAGGAGTTTGTCGGGTCTTGCTGATTTCTTTTGTTAATGAGATCTTTGGCCATTCTGGAGATTTCATCCGAGCGCTTATCACCATCTTTGCACTTTTCCTGGAGCTTATTACACTGCGCCCTCAGTTCCCTTGCTTCTGTTATCAGTGCAGCCAGTGTTGGTTGGTTGGCAGAGTCTCCCTTGCCCGGGCTGTCCGGAAGCGAAGGAAGAGGGGAGTGAGGGGTGGGAGGCGGTGAAAAAACAACTTCCAGTTCCTCCTCAGTCTCCACTGGATGTTTCTCATCCAACCGTAACGGCTCAGGAGCCGGCAGTTGATTGGGTGTACCAGTGGGACTAGGAGGGGAACTGGCGGCTGCCTCCAGAGCCTCCACCCCCTCACTTAACTCTTTCTTCCTATTCCGGAAGGCCTCCAAGCGCAGGGCATCCCTGCGCTTGGTCGATGCGCTCTTCTTCTTTTTCTTGTGTCTCTTTTCAGGGCCTCCGTGCCCCTTCAGGTGAGGACCAGTGGGAGAGGGGATCCTCTCTCCAAAGGTACTACCTCTCCCCGAAGAGGTTGGTGTTGTTGTTGTTGGCTTCACAATTTCATATTCCACTTTCAGGTGGACGCTCAAGCCTATTTCCTGGATAGTCCAGGAGACAGGGCATGAGATGCCCAGAGCTGAAATGGCTTTCACTAGTCTATCTGGTAGTTCCATCGCTATCTAGGTGTTGTTCACACTCTGAAGTCAGATGTACCGAAATTAGGTCCAATCAGTTTTTTGTCACAACTTCTATACAGCTCGTATTTATGAACTGATCTTCACGAAACTTCTTGGGTACCTTTGTTTTCACCTTAGGACAGGAATGAGTGTATTTTGGGGTCCCTTTGTTATCACTGTGCTATGAGAACAAATATTTTGGGGTTCAGTCAGACCCACTCTAGGACTCAAAGATTTCTTTTCTAGTTTAGCATCTGACTGTCACCCACCTTTACAATACTTTACCTATACATTTGTTACAGGCTACAGCCAGTATTTATATACAGACCGTTACAATACTTTATATGTACCTTTGTTATCAGGTCATTACCTAGATGTTTGTCATTGCTGTGTTACATACTATACATGTACATGTCTTGACAAGTGGAGCTACAGTGTCATTGACACTTTCATTTGATTTTATAACTGCTGCAGCACTGTAACGGGTGGAATTGTTCACTAAATGAAAAATACAATATCGATTTATCATTTTTAGATCCATACTGACAGAATCATTGAAATCTTGTGCTAAAGTAAAACCAACTGCAGGTCTAATCTTTGGTTTATTATACCTGTTACATACATCACAAGTCTCAGAAACTTTTCTTATACATTCAAAGAGTTCTTCATCAGTATTTCCAGCATCTTTCACCAACTGTATAACTTGATGACATTTTGCATGCCCAAATTGAAGATGAAGCTTGACAGCAGTCTTTTGTTTTTCTTTTGGTGATTCTTCTGCTGTATTAAGTAGAACTGAATTAACAGAGCCTTCAAACAGTGGAATCATGTAGTGTTCAGAAGATGTGAATTGCAAGTTAATTTCACTTCCAAACATATTAACAGTGTCATCAGTAAAGTCCAACTTAGTTTCAGCTATTTTCATTGCCCTCTTGCTCAGTAGTAATGGCAAGTTTGAATCTACTACATCTGTTTCTATAGTAACATGAGACTTGCCGATGGTAGCAGGTAAAAAAACCTTTTTGAGACTTTGTACAGTTTTTCCATCACCAAAACGAAACTTTGTATTACTTTGATCTATTTTAAAGTGAGATGACTTGTTAGCAGGCAGGCATTTTACGTAATTATCAAACCATAATTGACCACAAACTGACGTAGAACATGAATGTTTCCATCATGAAACTGCCCATAAGGTTCAAATCTAAAATTTGTGGTATTGGCTTGGCAAGTGATAGTGTTTGGTAAACAGGCTCTGTTTTACTTGTAAAATAAGATGCACTCACCAATGCTTAGTGTGGAAGTGCTCTTAAATGGGCAACATGGGTATAAATGATTGACTAAACTTGACTTTATCTCCATGTTGTGGTCATGGTTAGCAATTGTACAGAAATATGTGTCCTTAAAAACCAGTAAATAAATAAGTGCATGTGATATTGTTGTTCAGTGTCGGGTAATCCTAAGAGGTATTTAATTATGTCATGTTACAGAGTTACCCGTGTTTTCTGACACTTTAGAGGCTATTGTTTCTTGGAATTTTTGTTTTTGCAACAGTCTGTTTAGTACTTGATGAGCTTTTTATTTGTGAAAATAATGTTTTCAGTAAATGTTGGCACGGCAACTGATACTAACCCTGCTTATACCATTGCTCAGTTATTTTGTCTGGGTACTCCAGCTTTCTCCACTCGTAAACTTGCCTGACACAGTATGACCTTGGCTGCTGAAAGTGCTGTTAAAACTCAAATATATGAAAATAACTATTATATATAAATAAATTTTGCTCAATTTTCTACTGAATTTAGATAATGATTGGTGATAGTTTAACCCTCTGGATTTTGATCTCAAAATACTGAAATACCAAGCTGCAACTTTTTCCCACAATGCAATAGAAATTTATCCAATGAAATCCTGTTTGAGCACAGTGAGCTCTGTCATACAAGATTGAATAGGCTAACTTCCTAGTTGCATTGCCATAGTATAAGCCCACAATAGAAAATAAACTTTTTAGATTTCAGTTTCAGAGTCCCCTCCCTGTAAATAAACTTGGTCCCTGACTTTGAAATGGCAACATCAATGACATACATGTTGGTACATGTACATGTAAGTTGTTACAATGAAAAAGAACCCCCTTACTCAACCCACATGATACCGAAATTTGTTATTTTAATTATTTCTTTTTCCAATGTTTCAAAATATTTCATCAAAACCATATCACGTGATGCCCTCATTCGAACAAGCTCAACAAGCTTGTTCCGATGAGAGGGTCACATGATATGGTTTTGTTGAAGTTAATTTACATTTTTTTCAACTGTTCAATTTGTAAATTATGCAGCAGTCATTTTGTTAGGTAAGAGTTAACTCCCTTCACTCTGATGTCAAAATACCAAAATTTCAGAAAGCTGTTTTTTCCCATAATCCATCTAGAAATTTAACTAATTCAATCTCGTTTGACAGAGCTTAATGAGCTCTGTCAAACGAGATTGAATTGGTTAAACTTCTAGTTGCATTATGGGAAATTTTTTCTGCCAGAAATTTTGATATTTTGACATCAGTGTGCAGGGGGGTTAATGCATCTTTGTTATGGGATTGACCAGAAGTCATCTAACTTTGTGTCCAAATTCTGCAGGCTTGACATCTCGAAAATAGGCCTTCCCATATACTTTTGCTCTCTTTTACTTAACACACCCCCTGGGCTTATTCCTGGATAAGTATGGTATGGGGGAAAAAATTCAGGTTGAAATTTAATATTTTCAACATCATTGTGCAGAGTTTAGAGATTTAGATTTTCACTTTTAACCCGCGGAATATTTTTCAGAATGTTCTTATCAAATCCTGTCAGGGCTGCTGTAAAACAGCCATGTCTGGATTTATTGAAAATCTTTTGGAAATTTAACTCAAAAATTGATTGGGCAAAACTTTGATACAATTTTCGGTGGGTAAATTGAATTAAAAATGCCCTAATTATACTTATTATGGTGGTAAGAGATGTGCTGTCCATAGCTGGAATATCTGCCAGCAGCAGGTAAAGGGTTAATCATTCACCCAATGCAAGTTTGAGGGGGAACATCTCAGTGTGCCACCTCCTATTGTTAGGTTAGTTGAGTGTTTTTACAG
Organism: Pictodentalium vernedei; assembly: GCA_031216915.1. Taxonomy (NCBI): domain Eukaryota; kingdom Metazoa; phylum Mollusca; class Scaphopoda; order Dentaliida; family Dentaliidae; genus Pictodentalium; species Pictodentalium vernedei. The sequence goes on along the minus strand of CM062292.1, from coordinate 340,019,320 downwards.
GGACACAATAGGGATTAGGTTATAGTCTGTATTAATTACAGGTGTGATTGGGAAACTGAAATCTCAGTGTGCCACCCCAATGAAGTTAACTTGTATAGACATAAGTAAAAACGGTAGTTCAGTATAAGTATATATTTTCTATATGGAACAAGAATACATAAATATCTGCATACAGCAGTTCAGTATAATAATTTACAACGAGAATACACAAATAATCACATACAGCAGTTCAGTACAATAATTTACAACAAGAATACATAAATAATCACATGTAGCTGTCCTGAAGCCAACTAAATGGAAAATAATATCAGCAAATTCAATTGGTGTTTTCAAACCAGATAAAAGTGCATGTTTGGCTTTCTGAATATGATTGTCTGTCTGTATTTTTTCCTCTTTGGTGGTAGTCTACCACCACCCAACACTTGCAGAATTGTTGCCTCCGTGAAATCTTGTTCAATTCGAATCAGTGCTATAAATTTGAAAATATTTGGATGGCTGGGTCCAAACTTTTTTAGTTTTGCATGCCATCCCTCCACGTGATTTGTGGTGCATGTACCTTCACTTTCAAAATGGTTCCATACTATCCTTCCTTCACTCTCTACCCACTGTTCAGTGACATAGTCCATGAACTGTTCGACTTTGGGGTTTTCTTGGTCTCATTCATTCAGTGCATTGAACCAAACATCGTCTATATCACACATCCTCACTGCTGCTCGTTGTACCAAAAGGTTAACACCATCATTTTTAGAATATAATGTCTGCAGTCCACACTTCTGAACATTTCGTCAGATCGCCTGATGAAAATGAAACATACACACTTTAAGATTACAAGAGAAAACTATCTGGACGGCATTTTGGGCTGCTTTTTCAAAGTTTGTGAATATCACTGATGGCCGCAATGAAATGTTCTTTTCTCTTGAAAATTCATTCACACAATTGAAAAAACTAACATATGTTGTCTGTTTCATATCGGCTAGAAGCCCATACACCAGAGGAACCATTTTATTTTGCACCAATGCATGAATTGTGTACAACTGATAAAATATTTCAGGACTTTTGTCAAAAGTTCCATCACAATAATATCTCTCCGCATCTGAGAGTAGATAGAGGTTATCTACTGTTGAAAAGATAAGCATTGTATTGTCATTCCGAAGAAGGAAGTCTTATCCTGAAAATGTTTTTCTGAATGCAGGTGGTAGTGTAATATTACCTCTTTCTTTCGGTAGCTGTGGAATAGACTTCGCCCTGGATCTGAAAAGACTTGCATGAATACTGTAATATGTTGGCACCTGTTTGATATAGTCTTCCTGCTCGTTTGCTCGCAAAGCTGCTAAATCTTCTTGATAAATTGATGGGATACACTTGCTCCCACATCTAGACTGTTCTTTCAAACCTGCCATGAACTCCTGAATTTTAATATCTGTTGTATCTTCTGGATGGTTATACATTGATCCATAGCTTGTGATGAGATCATTGGCTGTATTAATGGTAGTAGGACAGTTTTTCTTACAGCACCTCCAGTGTATTGTATTGGTTATTAGTTTAAACAATATTTATTTGAAATTATGTTATTTGTATACAGTACGCAACAGGTACAAAGAAGAACAAGCAAAATATGTACAACAGCAGGGCTTATATTTCGACGAGAATCCAAGAATCGATTCGCACAAAGATTCGTGCAATAAAACCGGCGAGAATCCATGTAGATTCTCGCTGCACCTCTGCTAGGATTCGTGTGAAACAAATTGAGTCAATTTAACTCTTTCACTAACACAGCGGAAACAAATTAACTAATAGAAGGCTAACATGACCTGAAATATACTGACACTTTGTCAATAAAACCTTACAAATATGGCTGTCATTGGAACCGGCTCATGAGCCAGTTCCAACGCCAGCCATATTTGTAAGATTTTATTGGTAAATATTGTTCATTTAATTATTTTATCATTTATTTATTGTTTAAAAATTATCAAAGTTAGTTTTAAAAATTAAAAAAGTGTGTTGCATAAAAGGTTAACATGTGTTATCAGTATACAACAGTGGCTCAACCTTGGTGGCGTCATGGGATCCTGGGACACTCATAGTAGGTATGGATTCTCGCAACCATTTTCACGAGAATCCAAATGGATTCTCACAAATTTAGACGAAATATAAGCCATGAACAGTACACAAAATAACAAGGGTAAACGAAGATAGATCGCTGTATATGAGAGGGATTGGTTTTTCTGTTTCTTATTCTATATTTATATCCTTGATGTACTAAATTTTGGCCACCTTGGTTGTTGGGAATAAACCTAAGACTCACTTGTACGTTTGCCATCTTAAGACTGAATATTATCCCTGACATTTCCACACACTTTTATACAGAAATTTGTTTGTACATGGTTGTGAACTATAGTCAAGATGAGGTTTACATAAAAAATAAAATCAAACAAATACAGTGAAGTAAATTCAGTAATTGTATGTATCTGAGATGTTCCCAAATCCATATAACCAAACTGGTGACCTCTTGTCATTATTTAAAACAGGCTATAACAACCAATTAAGGCCTCACAAAGTAGATCCTCTGGTTCTCAGGCCATTTTTTTGTAAAATTGCATGCATGTGGGCGTTTTTTTATTTTATTTTTTATTTTTGTAATTATTTCTTCGCCATTAAAAAGTTCATGTTCTTGGTTTGTTTTATGCTTTAGGCCCCATAATCTACAAAATAGCATAGGTGGTGGTGTATTATGTCCCTTGAGTGCAAGAAGGCTTTGCAATGCTAAAGCATTGCAAAGCGTTCTTGCACTCAAGGGACAGTAACTTCGGTAAAATATCAGACACAATCCATTCGATTTTTTAAAGTTTTGGATAGGTTATAAAAAGAGAGCATGCGGTAGCCAAAAGGACCATGCAGGAGGGTCTGAGAAACAGATTTTTTATTTTTTTAGGCCTAAGCCTTATGTTTATACAAGGTAATTTCAGTGGGATGGCACAATTGATATTAAACCGTTTGGGGACACAGGACCAATATTTGATCTGCAATATTAAATCTTCCAAAACATAATTGTTGACACATTAAAGGAACAAGCATATTCCTTTCAACATGTCATGCATAAATTATTCTTAAAATAAAATTTGATGGTTGCTTAGCAGCAGCATAATGAGCAGCAATCATTTAAGGATGGTAAGTAATAATATAATCATATAACCCCCTAAGGCTGTTGGATTGAATTAATACTGAACCATCCTTCAAATTCAAACTGGATTCACCCATTTGTGGTAAAGTGTATTTTATTTGACTATCTCATTCAGAAACTTTACCATTGACGACGATTACCATTGTCAACTGTTGATCAGCTCGGACGCTTACTGGACTCTCCGTTAGCACCACTAATTAACATCAGAATGATTCTACCGCAGAAACTATCTGACATGTTTGAACGTGGGTAACACCAGAAACTGGACAGTCCATGTTTCTGGTGCAACCTGCCGGGTGATATTGGACTTTCCAATACCACCTGCAGCTGCTCCAACAATGAAACCTGCAGCCAGACCCCCGGCCTCTCTGGGGAGTGGTAGCACCTTTGCCCAATCGGGCTCTGGTCCACACCCAGAGAACACCAAGAAGAAGAAAAAGAAGAAAAGCCTGTCCTCAATGCGCTGGGATGCCAAGCGCTCTGAGGAGTGGAAGAAGAAAAAGAAAGCAGAAGAATCCCGCAAAGAAAAGGAAGAGGAGATGGAAATCTACGCCTCTAGCCCGCCGGAAAAACTGCCAGCAGTCACCACTGATACACCAGACATCTCTCTCTCCAGCTCCATCTCCAGCTCCATCTCCAGCCTGGACTCCCAGGCTAAACAGGAGGACGATGAAGAATTGAGTAAGCTTGCCCACGAACTGGAAAAACAGATCGTGAGCATCGAAGAAGAGTCAGATCAAACCAAGGAGTTCAGGGAACTACCCAGGCAAGCTGCCATTAGTAGGGCCGAACACATAAAGAGCTTGGAAGAAACGGCAAAACTTCGAAAAAGAACGGAGAAAGTACTTGCAGATGCCGCTTTAGCAATGGCACTTGCAAAAAAAGGACAAATACCACGATACCTCAGCCTCCATTGCCAATAGTCAAGATATCGCAACTCTGCCCTCTAAGAAGAAACAGAGGAAGCAAAAGAAATAGGCAGCAAAACCTACCGAGCAGCCACCAGTCCACTACGAGCAGTTTGTGTACAAGAAACACCAACATCTATCCACTTATGGGATGCACGTCGCATCCCCAAGTGCAGAATCTTTTGCAGAAACTTTACAATCTCATTCAGAAAGAGGTAACCCTTTACCCAACACACTATATCAAAATTTATTATTTTAATTTTTTTTTTTTCAAATTTAAAAAAAAAAAAATCTTGACAAAACTGTATCATTTGACCTCTTATTGGAACAAGCTCAATGAGCTTGTTCCAGTGACAGGGCACATGATATGGTTTTGTTGAAATTTTTTTTAAATAATTTTTTTCAACTGCTCAATTTGTAAATTAACCGGATGCAGCTGCTTTGTTAGATAAAGGGTTAACCCTTTGCCCAATGTAATGGCCCAAACCGGACAGCATTACCTCTAAAAATCATTCAATTTTCATATTTTTTCATTTTTTGTCTCAAAAACATAGCTTCTGGCCCTCCTTGGAAGGAGCTAAAAGCTTGTTCCAATGTGGGGTCATAAGCTGTGTTTTTGACACAAAATTTTTAAAAAAATAGCTATTCAAGAATTTTGTTTGCCAATGTCGTCTGCCTTTTGTGTTAGGTAAAGGGGTAATGGATTTGCTTCAGTAATAGTTCAAAAGCTATGTTCTGGTGAAGAAAATGACATGTTTTATGTATAATGACATTTATCTTTAATAAGTTTATTAGGTACGTGATTAAGTAGCAGTGGGAAATGTCAAGTGATGATATTGAAGAGTTTGTATCAGATTGTGTGGAGAAAAATTATTGTCTCATATTTGAAATTCTTACTGCTTAAACTCCGAATGGAAAACAATACTGCATTCTTCTTTACTCATTTCATTTGTGAAGTTTTATTTCTTTTTCAAAAGAAAATTTTAAATGTGTGTGTGTGTGGACAGGCAGCTCAGAGCAATCAAGATTCACAACTATAGATGTTTAATAACCAAAAGGGTTCCTTTTGCTTTCATCACTCCATGAAGTATGTTTGTAGGGTTTTCTTAGCTATCAGAAACTCATGTTCCTTTGTTTTGATTATATTAGAAAATATTGGAAGAGAACAGCAGGGTTCTCAGTTACAAGGAACTGTAAAACTCAGTGTTTGTGTGCCTTTGTGTGTATGTGTCATTGTGTGGTACATATACTATTCTTTTGAGGTAAGGTGGTGCTGACTTAATTGGATATCTCAAAATTGAATAATCCTGTTAACCCTTTACCCCATGCAGACGATATCAAAATTTATTATTTTAAATATCATTGTTTCACATTTTTCAAAAAATTTCAACAAAACCATATCATGATATGGTTTTGTTGAAATTTTTTGAAAAATAATATTCTTTCAACTGCTGAATTTGCATATTACACGGGCAGATGCAGGCGATTCGTTGGGTAAAGTGTTAATATAATGTTCAAACACAAAGCCATTTACCACACCTTCAGTGAACATTTGACCTGTTAATTGCATACATGTTATGGAGCAAACTCCTGTTAATTGAATAAAACATTTTGTAATATGTTGAGAAATTACCCTGATAATCACTGAATTTTCCATGTTTAAAGACATATTTGGCCTCACTTCATTCAATACAGGCATTTAATCTATTATATCTTGTTTGAGTTTCATGGGCTCTGACAAAGAAGATATAATAGGATAAATGCTCATTTTATCACTATAATGCATGTAAATTTCCCCAAATATGTTAATTGAATATCCTGTTAACCCTCTGTTGTCCATATATACTGAAATTTCAAGCACATTTTTTTTCCCATAATGCAACTAGGGATTTAACCAGTTAAATCTTTTTCTGACAGAGCTCGGCGAGTTATGCCAAACAAAATTGAATTGGTTGAATTCAGAGTTGCATTAACAGTAAAACTTTCAGGTTTGAAATTTTGACTTCAGTGTGCAAGGGGTTAATTAAGTAATTTTCACTGGCTAAGTGGTTATTCAATTAATATATTGAGTTCTACTGTAACTGTCAGGTTCTCTCACTTGCACAAGCAGGGTTAACATTAGTTGAAGACAGGTGTACCATTGATATGCTGTACATCTTTGTACACAGTGCCACTGTACTCTTAACCCTTTACCAAACATGAAAAGCAGATGACACAAAAAAAAATTATTGAATAACTAATTTTTTTCATTTTTTTGTCTCAAAAACATAGGTTATGACCCCTCATTGGAACAAGCTCGATGAGCTTGTTCCAATGAGGGGTCATAACCTATGTTTTTTAGACAAAAAAATGAAAAAATAATGAATATTAATTGACGATTTTTGAGAATAGTGCTGGCTGGTTTTGGCTGTTCCTCACCAAAGACTCAACAAAAGCCCTAGTTCATGCCTTTGTAACTTCACATTTGGATTATTGTAATGCCTTACTGTTCAACCTTCCACAATATCAGTACTCTCGCCTGCAGATGGTACTAAATGCATCAGCCCGAGTGGTATGTAGGATATCACGATCTAAACACATCAGTCCTGTTCTGAGGGATATGCACTGGCTGCCTGTCAAGTACAGAATAATTTTCAAACTTTATTATTAGTTTTCAAGACTCACAACAACATGTCACCAGCCTATTTAGAGGAACTCCTTAATACCAAGAATGTGTGTCAATAAAAACCTGAGGTCTGATGGTAAAATGCTGCTACATGTTCCAAAACATAGGTGTAAGACATTTGGAGATAGGTCATTCTCATTTGCTGACCCTCACTTGTGGAATAATTTACCAGAACACCTAAAAAGACTGTCAAATGCCAACCTTTTCAAGAAAGATCTCAAAACATACTTGTTTCAAAAAGCCTATAAGTGATGTTCTGGACTGTAAGATACTGTATATATTCCGTTTGTATATTTGCATGAGCTCAGTAACATGTACAGCGCCTTAGAATATGGTTCTATATCTTCTGAATTATACTTTTGGCGCAATATAAATGTGTATATTTTTATTATTATTATTATAAATGCATAATTCAGTTAATTAAATGCATTTTACCCATAAAATTTTTTATGCTGCCAGTCGTCATGCGCAACCTTATCTGCTGAATTCAGGCTTCTATTATTGAGAATGTATATTACTGGGCCAGCTCAGTCTTTAGTTGGTTCAATTAATCTGTAAATTAGGGATTTCAGGTATGACAAATGGCACTAAAGTCATTCAAAGAACTAGGCTGTTGTCTTTTTCCAATCAGGTGAAGCGGTCAGCAGGATGGTCAAGAATATTAGCATCGGTTGTTCATTCTCTTTGTTTGAATCATCAAGTACACATCGCCATGCCATTTTTTTTCAGATATTTTCATTTCACGACCCTCCCACCCCTTTGTATAATTGAACCACTTCTCAAAGTTAGCTACATATAATTTTGACCACTCATTCGTGTGATGTAAAACTTATATAAATATTGTTGTTGTTCAGTCTTATTATTATGTTAATTCATTTTGGTGAATACCTGCACGTATGTCGCCACGATTCCCTTTCTTTGGGTAGCAGGTTTCTGCCAAAGAGTGGTTGTTCCTGAGATGTGACTTAGCGCAATGTACTTCATTTCATCACATGGTTTCAATTTTGTCTTTGTTGACTGCTGCACATGAAGCAGCTTCCATCTTTATTTACCTGTTGTATACATGCTTACACAGATCACTACAGGGCATGATGTATGGTACCATATTGGTGTCTAGGCAGTTACGCCCACTGGAAGATTTACATTGTTACATATTACAAATGTTTGTTGTACAATAACTTGTAAAACCATGTGAGAACCATTACGAAATAATTTATCAATACAAAATAATTATAGAACAAATAAATGGCAACACCACATGGTGTTGTCACAACAGACTTTGCTTTCCTTGTCAGTTTATCCAGTGGCCATTTATCAATGACGAGCAGGCATAAATAATCCTGGCAATTGAATATAACTTCAAAATATAAAATCATTTACCGTACCTAAATGATACATTTAGCCTCGTCAAACAAGGTAGAATAAATGGTTTACCTCTTGAAGGCAGGAAAGTAACTCATTCCCTGTTAATCAAATATTCTGGATAACTGAATGATTTTCGGGAGCATGGTGACCCAGTGGTTACAGCATTGGACTTCCAACCAAAAGGCTCATGGTTCGATCCCTGCCAGGGTTCGATCCCTGCAGTCGATGGTGCACTCCTCTTCAACCAGTAATAACCCTGGTTGTGTGGAGTTAGTATGTTGGAGAGGCTGAAGTTGCTCGGTGTTTCTCTCCAGGTACTCTGGCTTCCTCCACCCTTAAAACTGTCCAACACAAGGTGACCGTGGCTGTCAAAAGTTGTTAAACCCCAATAAATAAATAAACTGAATGATTTTCCCTGGCAAAGTGGCTATTCAGTTAACCCTTTATCTAACACAGGAAGACAACATTTGCAAACAAAATTCTTGAATAACTAAATTGTTTTCATTTATTTGTGTCAAAAACATAGCTTATGATCCCTCATTTGAATGAGCTCATTGAGCCCAGAGCCACATGTACCACCCAAGTGTGCATGACTGGTTATTTTACTGTGACCTGTGTCAATGGAATGCAACCTTCACTTATTCCAGTATGAATTGACGATTGCTGCTAGTACTCTCCATTGTAAGCTTTATATGTTGTTTAACTTATATATCCCATAAAGGGGAGTCTGGAGAAATTAAAAATACATATTGTGGTTGTTTCTCAACTTTATTGAATGGTATCATTGACATCATTTTACATTAGCAACTGAACAATTGAAAAAGATAATAAAATGTGGTTAATGAATCATCACAAAAAATGCTTGGCAACAATCAACCAGTGTTCCAGGAGCCGTTGCTGTTGTCATCCGATTGCCCAGAATCGGCCGATTGGGGTGGCCGATTCCGATCATTGGTTGAACACTAATCTTATTGTCTACAAACATACCTCCTTTTGTCGATCTAAAGTCATATGCCTTGGCATGCATATGAACCGCTTTTTGTGTATTACATTTAGTTTTCTGGAGGGAGCACCTTGGCTCCATGGTTAGAGCATTGGATTTGAAATCAAAAGTTTGACAGTAACCTTTGGACTAAACTGTTAACCCGCTGAATATTTTCAAAATATTTTTCATCATATCTAGTCATGGCTACTGTCAAGCAGCCATGACTAGATTTTGACGTAAAATTCATCAAAATTTAACTCAAGAAATCTGATCGAAATGTATATTCAATTTACAGAGGAAAATGTGGTTAAATGTGCCAAAATTCTGCTATTTTAATGATAAGAGATTTTGTGTCCTTGACAGGACTTTCCAAACCTGATTGCCCATATGAGGGGAGGGGGTGGCACTGTATACTAAGGCATACTACACATTGATTGTGCACTTGTATTCAACTGCTTCTAAATTTGCTTGTGTAGAGGTATAAGATGAAGAGACTGACAGTTGCTTGCCGCAGCTTTGTGTTCTCTCCAGGTTCTCTGGCCTCTTCCACCCATAAACCTGTCCAATACAATGTGACCCTGGTTGTTAAAAGTGTAATTAAAACTCCAATAAATAAATAAACATACCATAACTTATTTTTATAAACTTAACTGGTAAAGTGCTAAAGTATTTTTGGTCATCAAAATTTGTTCACATGTCTTGACCTTGTTACAATTTATGGGAGAGTGTCTACATCCACTCCCCCTTAAATTGTAACAAACAAATTCTATACAGACAAAATAATTTTACTTCCAAGATAATATAAAATATATCCACTGAGTTATGGTGCCTTTTTGTTCTGATACCTTCACTTTAGAGTAAAGCCGAAATATGGACTTCCAGCACTCTAAGGTTTAAGTATGTAAGTTGTTGTGTTTTAGTAATATTTATTGTTCTTGTCTAGGTTATCAAACTTATATCATGTACATAAATAAAACCTTGTCAGGTTGGCTAGATGAGTGTGAGGGTGTGTGTGTGTGTGCCGCATTTACTCTATGTATTGGGACAGCTAAAAATAAATATTTTCACAGATGTGCCACATCTTAGAAAATGGGGAAAAAACACAACCTGGTGTTGTTTTGATACTGAATCAAGTTGTGTGTGATTCATTTTCCATCACTATATATGAAAATCGCCATCCAATTTTTTTTTTAGATTTTCACCTTTTGCTTCCAAAACATAGCTTATACCGGTATACAAAAATCGCCATCCAATTTTTTTTTAGATTTTCACCTTTTGCTTCCGAAACATAGCTTATACCCCTCATTGGAACGAGCGCATTGCGCTCGTTCTAATGAGGGGTCATAAGCTATGTTTGCACAAGAATTCTTTTTATGAGTGTCATCTGCTACTAGCGTTCAGTAAAGGGTTGAAGACTGTCACAATGTAATATTAAATAGTCTTCCTCATGTCAGTCCGGACTGTAAATATTAAAACTTAGGAACAGATTTAAATAAAAGCAACACAAATCAGTATGTATTATAAATTTTTTATTGTTTAAAAAGGAAAATTAAATACAAACTAAGCTTTAATATTGAGCATTTTGAAACGTTTTCAGGTGACTGGGCCAACTGGAAACCAGTCTTCTGAGTGTCCCAAACATTGGAGCATAAAAAAAAAATATATTTTTCTGGAAAAAATGTGTGTCCCAAATTATAGAGTGTCCCATTATATAGAGTAAATACGGTATGTTAGTTGCTTGATGAAATTATTTGTAAGGAAAATGTATTGGTGATCAAAAATAATATGCATATACCCTTTAGTTGATGTGCCATTTAAATTTTATCATTTCAGGCCTGTACAAATTATAAATTAAGGCAACCACAAAAATGGGTAACATTAATTTTTTGAGGCAATCCTTTTTTGCCTTTTTAGCTCAACTTGACAATGTCAAGTATGAGCTAATGGGATGGATTGTGATCTGTCATCCATCCATACGTCTGTAAGTATGTACGTCTATACATACGTATATATGTCTGTCAGTTCACAATTCCTTTAGCACACCCTACAGGCCACAGCTCTCACCCGATCAGTTCCAAATTTCATACGTGGCTTTAGGGCAATGTCTAGATGGGACCTATTGATTTTTTTCAAATTTTGTTGAAAAACATGGCCACCAATGGCCAAATTAGATTGGGATATAAATTGTCCAACAATTCCATTACCGTAGTACACCCAACAGGCTGCATCCTTCACCTGATTTTTTTTTCTTCAGATTTTATTTGTAGATTTGGTGTGATGTCTTTTCTGTGGACACTTGAGTGAATAACATGGCATTACTGGATCTTTCTATTTAGTTCAGTCCCTTCTTGGACAAGTTGACAGTGTCATTGACACTTTCATTTCTGCCCTCTTTGGGAAAGGATCCAGAGGCTGTGCATTTGGGAAATTTGCATCATCAATGCCGCAGTTGGGAATTTGCTTTGGAGGAGAAAAACACGCAAAGATTAAGAAATATTACCTTCAAATTGAACTGAGAACATGCACAGGCTACATTCAGTGACTTTGCAGTTGTGTCTTGGCAATTCTTGGCTGCCTATATAGGCAGCCAAGACTTGCCTAGAAACAACTGAGAATGTTTTTAAAATGTAACTTACAAGTGTATCAGCAACCTACCTACTGGGACACCTGTTTTGTTTCAGTAAAAAGTGATCAAATCAGCATTAAATCTTTAAGAGTGAAAGAAGAGCAAACCTGTTGTCTGTCCATGAATTCAGATGCTTTTTATTCTTCATTAGGCTGGCTAAATATTGGTTTTCAGAGGGTTTATGACTTCTCAGTTCAGAACACCAGTAGTTAAATATTTTTTTATTTGAAAACTGAAGACTTTTGTTTGGGGACTGAGATTGGGAAATTTTTAGATTGAATTGGGAAAAATCTTGCTCAAATGCCATTGGGAAAAGGGTCCCATATTCGGTCCCTGCAGACATCCAAAAGAATATCTGAACAAGACAAAGGCTGGTGGTTGATATGTTAACGGTGTTTAGACAAAGGCTGAGATGAGCTGAGACAGAGGTGGAGGAAGCTCCAAAGAAAGTGGGGAGTGGGTCACACCAAAAAGTGTGTGTGTGTGTGGGGGGGGGGGGGGGAGGGGGAGTGGGGGGCAAGGTGGTGGAGCAGTTTATTCATGCAAAATATGTAAATTTATATATGCTGCCCCTTGTTCCCACCCTATTTCAGACTGCGACCTCAACCTAATCTCAACTTTATTGTCATTATTTCGCGATATTGGATCTTGACCGGTCAATATTGAATCGTGTGGTATCAGCTGTCTTCATGTGGTATTGGCTGTCTTCTGGTATTACAACAGATTAGGGTAGTGCTAGTGGAGTTAATTTGTTTGTTTTTGATTAAGAGTGGCATTTGTCTTTCTAGTTTACTTACATTTTAATACACACTACAACCTGTATGGCATCCACCCAATTCGCATACTTTGGATTGAATTAAATTGAGCTAGTTCTTTGCCTTTGAATACAAATTTATATTTTGCAAAATCACTGGGTAAAAGTGAATGAGAAAAGAAATACGGTACATATGAATCGAATGAGAATTGATGAGAAGAAATGTGTAGTGGCCATAAGGGTTGTGTATGTTATGTTGGAAAATGCCGTTCGTGTACCTATAATTGGTAAAAAAAAGTGGGGGGTACATGCCCCAACCCCCAGCTTGGCCACCCCTGAGCTGAGATGAGCAAGCTAGAGTACTGCAGCTTATTCCATCAAGCTCTATCAATAAGCCAATGAGGTTCTGTGATATAACACACTTTGCCCTTTACCCAATGTAACGGCCAAACCCGGCCAGCACTATTCTATTAAATTGCCAATTAATTTTCATTATTTCTTTATTTTTTTTCTCAAAAACATAGGTTATGACACGGTAGAAAAGTGGGGGTACGTGCCCCAACCCCCAGCTTTGCCACCCCTGAGCTGAGATGAGTAAGCTAGAGTACTGCAGCTTATTCCATCAAGCTCTATCATTAAGCCAATGAGGTTCTATGATATAACACACTTAGCCCTTTACCTAATGTAATGGCCAAACCCGGCCGGCGCTATTCTAAAAAATCAATTAATTTTCATTATTTTTTAATTTTTTGTCTCAAAAACGTAGGTTATGACACCTCATTGGAATGAGCTCGTTGAAAATCTTTCCAAATGTCTCCTCTTGATCTCTTCTTCCATCATCAGGTCTCCTCTAGAGAGGAGACCTGATGATAGAAGATGAGTTCAAGGAGGTTCTGCTTCCGAAACTACTTTGAATCCATTTTGCAATATTCCTCTTTTTAGCTCACCTGAGCGAAGCTCAAGGGAAGCTTTACTGATCACTTTCCGCCTGTCCGTCATCCATCGTAAACTTTACAAAACCAACTTCTCCAAAACCACTAGCCCAGTTTTATTCAAATGTTGGGTAAATATTTATTACCTAATGCCAATTCGGATTAGTAGTATGTCAGGGGCTTTTGAGGGACAGGTTGGGGGACCCCGGTGGGGAACCCCGGAAGTGACCTCATGTCACGTGACCTAGTGGTGCCATGTTGTGTTGTCATGGTAACCCGTGTGAGCGGCCATGTTGTGACGTCATCTCCATAGTGATACGTGGTGTTAGTGTGCATGCGCAGCGCGTGTTGTTAGGGTGACACGTGTTTCCGTCGTCCATTTTGTATACTGGAGGCCGCCATCTTGGTTTCTATGGTAGCACGTGATTGCTATGTTACCTAAGGCCTACAATAGGATAGGGGTATGTTCGGTGGGTATGTTCGATTGAATCAGAGTAAATCTGATTACCACAAACAACCTGACAATCCATCCAAATCACCAAAATCCACTCGAAATCACCGAAATTGACTTTATTTCCCCATTTTATCGGTTTAGTACGTAGTGCTATAGTACTAAGGAGTGCAAGGGGTGCATTCGACCGAAGTGGAGGAATGTTCTGGATTAGAATTCTCCCAGAATCCCTTTTTAGATCCCTATCCCATGACGTTTTTCCCATTAAAAGACAGGTTCCTTTGGTCATTACCCAGAATTCTCCGCTTCTATCTATATATGCAATAGTTTTCGTCGATCTGACACTGTTCCTTCGTTCTAGAGTATACTCCAGTAGTGTAGAAGAGCCTATTAACTGGAACAGTATACCTTATTATTACTATATTTAGCTATTCTAGTCTATTCTTGTTAGTTCTGACCCTATTCCAAGTACTCTTGTTGTTTCATTTATATAACTAACCAATCAGATTGCTTGATTTCCCATAACCTGTATGCAGAGTTATCTCCCTTCTGCATAATAAAAGCCTATATCCAATGGCACCCCAATTTTAGCACCCCTTTTTTGAAAAACATATGGCCTTCGGCACCCCATTTTTGTCATATGTGCTTATGTGAAAAAGCACAATGTGACACAATGTGACCTAGCACAAAGGCACATGCTTTATGTGCCGATATGTGCTTATGTGAAAAAGCACAATGTGCCCTATCACATAGGCACATATGGGTATTTGAGGATACCTTTGGCCTGGTATTGTATTATTTGAGGATACCTATCGAGGATACCTACTGGAGAATCCCTTTTTTGTCATATGTGCTTATGTGAAAAAGCACAATGTGACACAATGTGCCCTAGCACAAAGGCACATGCTTTATGTGCCGATATGTGCTTATGTGAAAAAGCACAATGTGACACAATGTGCCCTATCACATAGGCACATACGGGTATTTGAGGATGCCTTTGGCCTGGTATTGTATTATTTGAGGATACCTATCGAGGATACCTACTGGAGAATCCCTTTTTGTCATATGTGCTTATGTGAAAAGGCACAATGTGACACAATATGCCCTATCACATGGGCACATGCTTTATGTGCCGATATGTGCTTATGTGAAAAGGCACAATGTGACACAATATGCCCTATCACATAGGCACATACGGGTATTTGAGGATACCTATAGCCTAGTATTGTATTCTTTGAGGATACCTATTGAGGATACATATCGAGGATACCTTTTGGAGAAACCCTTTTTTGTCGCATTAGGCTATGTAAAAGCCCTCAATGGGTCTAATGTAGTCTTACCAACCGTTTCCATCTTGTCGCCAAAGCTCCAAGGCCATTACAGGTCTATGGCCTATCTGTCCTATCATTAGCTTCTACAACAGTCTTGTTCCATTGCGGCCTTGTACCAGTACTATTGGCTTCTGTTATTCTGCCCCATATCTCACCCATTACTTCCTAGCTATACCTATCTCAGTCTCGACTATAACATTGATCAAGGTTGAATCAGATTTACTCCGATTCAATCGAACATACCCACCAAACATACCCCTATCCTATTGTAGGCCTTAGGTAACATAGCAATCACGTGCTACCATAGAAACCAAGATGGCGGCCTCCAGTATACAAAATGGACGACGGAAACACGTGTAACCCTAACAACACGCGCTGCACATGCGCACTAACACCACGTATCACTATGGAGATGACGTCACAACATGGCCGCTCACGCGGGTTACCATGACAACACAACATGGCGCCACTAGGTCACGTGACATGACGTCACTTCCGGAGTCCCCCACCGGGGTCCCCCAACCTGTCCCTCAAAAGCCCCTGACATACTACTCGGATTTGTTCAAATGAAGTTGCTCCTCTCCCTGGGTGGTGCCACACCCCCAAGGGACATCGAAATCTTAAAAAATCTTCTCCTCATGAACCAGTAGTAGCAGAGACTTGATATTTGGTGTGCAGCTTCCTTATATGTTGTAGACTCAGATTTGCTCAAGAGAAATTCGAGGAGCTATATTTGCCTTCGTTTTGGGAGGGGCAAGAATTTTTGCCCCGCCCAAAATTTCTATTTTCCAAACCAAGAGGCAGATTTGAATCAAATTTGATATAAGGGCTTATTGGGTCATAAGTACTTAATTTATGCCAAAAATTGTTTTCCCGGCGCCCCATGGGAACTGCAGGAGCTAAAAATAGAAAAAATTAAAACGCCCATATCTCCAAAACTACATGGCACTGAGAATTCTTATTTGGTGTGAAGCTTCCTTAGGACCAACAGAATGGAATGGTCAAAAAAAATTGCTATCGGTTTTATCATGGGGTCATTTTTGGGGACTTTGAAAAAGTGCTGAGTTAGCATTTTTTAACACTGTGGGTAATGGGAAAAACATTTAACACTACTTTTCTCCCAAACCACTGCTCCAAAAGCATTCAAATTTCACATATAACATCTTTGGAAGATTGTTTCTCATGTTTTTTTAAATCAATTCCCTGGGTCCATATTTGGGCTCTCTATGCTCACCGTTGCTCGGTGGTTCTCTCCAGGTACTCCGGCTTCCTCCACCCATAAAACTGTCGCGGTCATGCTTAGCCATTGTGCAGAAATATGTGACCTAAAACACCAATAAATAAATAAATAATAGGGGGGTGAGATTCAAGTTTGTTCAAGCCAAGTCCCTGGGTTCATATTTTGGCTGAAAATATGGGGTCCTGGTCCGGACTTAGAAATTTTGGACCAAAATCCGGAAATTAGTTTTTAGTGTTTTTTATGCGTTTCGGTCAATTTTAAGACAAAAAAAAATATTTTTTTTTACACTGAAAATTTGGGGTTCGGGTGGACCAAAATCTGGAAATTAGTTTTTTGGGGTTTTTTTTATGCATTTTGGTCAATTTTAAGAAGAAGAAACAATTTTTTTTTACTCAGAAAATTTGGGGTCTGGGTGGGACTTAGAAATTTTGGACCAAAATCCAGAAATTAGTATTTTGGTTTTTCATGCGTTTTGATCAATTTTAAGAAGAGAAAAAAAAAATTTTTAGTCTGAAAATATTTTGTTTGGAACTTCGAAAATTTCGGAACAAAAATGAAAAAAAATCTGTTTTTTATGTTTTTATCTCAATTTTGGGATGCAGAAGTGCAGGGACTGAAAATAGAAGGAAAATCCTGTGTATTGTGTGGGCACAATCACTTCATCTAGTTGATATATGCTTTTCTTAGGAGGGGCATATGCAGCTTATTCAAGTCAAGTCCCTGGTTTGATATTTAGACTACCACGTCAGGTGAGTGCCCTCAGGCCCCCTGGGGCCTCTTGTTTGATTGATTTTCCCCAAATAGATGAGTCGCCATTGCATGCAATACTTGAGTTGAGAATGACAATATCTACAGTTGTAATAAGGTGCAATATCTCCAGCTTAACTGGTAGAGTGCTGGAAGCCCATATTCGGGCTCCATTCTAAAGTGCCAAGAAAATTTTGAAATCGTTTATTAAATGGAGACAACTGGCAGCTTTTGGGATGAAAAATCACGTTATTTTTTAGCCGTCAGAAATTAAGTTTTTTAGAAGCATGTTTCAAATTAGCAAGTTCACCAGTGAGTATCCTGTGGCTTAGAGTTACAGCTTTTGATTGCACAATTCTTGAAGTCATAACTTTATTATTTCAAGTTGATTCAATAAAGTTATCACTTGAAGAATCATGTAGTCCAAAATTACAACTGTTGTTCAAGTGCAGAGCTTCGTCCACGATACAGCCCCTTCTTAACATTTAGTTCTACACAACAACTTTTGAACTTAGTTGAAATGCATTAATAGTAAGACCCATTAGTTCTGTTTTTAGAGCTAAAATGTTGATAAGGTTACAATGGTACGAACTTTGGAAAGGGCACTCAGTGGAAAATTGGCTTCGATCGGAGCATTCGATATTCGGACCACACAACTTAGAGGTGAAGAGTAGGCACCTAGTTTTCCAATAGGATGGGCAACTTATCATGCTTGTTCTCACTCAGGGATTGGGGGTCCAGGCTTGGCACAGGAGTCAAAACTTGGGGGGCAGGCCTCAACCAAGAATCCTAGACTCCTGGGCCAAACACAGGCTCCTCAAAGTTCCAGGCCTCTGGGTTACTACCCCAGGCTCCTACCCTCTCCTCAGCCCTGTGTATGGCCTATTAAAAAGTTATTGTTTTTCCAGAAAGATATTGTTGTTTAAATTTTGAGTCCTACAAGTGCAATATAGTATCATTGAAGAGATTTCCAGGTAAAAAAAATGGGGTGAAACAAATTTTCAATGACAAAGGAGGTGCCTTAGAAGCATTTTTTAGCTCACCTGACTGAAAGTCAGGATAAGCTATAGTGATCACTCTCCGTCCGTCATCTATCATCCGACATCCATGGTCCATGAACATGGTGTTTGCACCTGCCCCTCCTAAATCTTAGTTATATTTGAGGTGATTGCTTGTTCTGACATCGCATTTTGGGGGGTTTTTTGTCAAATGAACTTGCCCAGCCTCATAGGGAGGTGGTGGGGGAAAATTCACCAAAATTCTTAAAAAAATCTTCTCATGAACCAGTTGGTACAGTGACTTGATATTTGGTATGGAGCTTCCTTTTGAGGTGTAGAATCAAGTTTGTTCAAACGAAGTTCATGGATCAATATTTCCCTTTGTAATGAGAGGGGCAAGATTTTTGGCCCCGCCAAAAAATTTCTATATTTTGAACCGGTGGTCCGATTTGAACCAAATTTGATATGTGGTATTATTCAGTCAAAAGAACTTGATTCATGCAGAAAAAACCAGAACTGTTATTTGGTATAAGCATCCTTAGGAACAGTAGTATTGAATGGTAAAAAAAATTGCCATTGGTTCTATCAGGGTGTTCTATAGGTGTGTGGGGGGGGTATCAAAAACATGCTGAGTCACCATATTTGCATAAATTGAAAAAAAACATTTTTCCACAACCTCTGATCAGAATCTTTTGATATTTGGTATACAGCATCCATGATGGGGTGGGGGTGGGGGATGAGGGGGGTAAGATACAGGTATGTTAAAATGAAGCCCCTTGGTTCATATTTTCATATTTGAACTTAATACAGGAGCTCGAATTTTTAACTTAGCATAATATGGGAAATGATCTCAAAAAATCTTCTTCTTCAGACCCACCAGTCAGAATGCTTTCATATTTGATATGCATGCAACATCTTTGCGGAGGGGGGGTGGCACATTCAAGTTTGTTCAAATCAGGTCCCTTGGTTAATATTTATTTGGTCTCGCTATGTTAGCCCAAATTTTAACTTTGTGCAATATGAGGGAATTTCTTTAAAAATCTTCTTCTTAAGATTCATCAGTCAGAATGCTTTCATATTTGGTATACAGCATCTCCAGGGGTGTGAGATTCAAGTCTGTTCAAATTGGGTCCCTAGGTTAATATTCGGGCTCCCTATGGTAACCCAAATTTTAACTTAGTGCAATATGAGGAATTTCTTTAAAAATCTTCTTCAGATACACCAGTCAGAATGCTTTCATATTTGGTAAACAACATCTCTGGGAGGGGGGGGGGGGGGGGGGTCAGATTCATGTCTGTTCAAATCGCATCAATGGGTTAATATTTGGGATTTTTATGGTAGCCTGAATTTTAACTTAGTGTAATATGAGGAAAATTCTTTAAAAGTCTTCTTCTCCCGAACCATCTCTTTCAAATGTTTTTATATTTTTGATGTACAACATTTCTGGAGGGGGGGGGGGGCAGATTCAAGTATGTTTAAATCGGGTCCCTTGGTTAATATTTGGGCCCCCTTATGGTAGCCCAGATTTTAACTTAGTGCAATATGAGACAATTTCTTTAAAAATCTTCTTCTTCAGATCGACAGTCAGAATGCTTTCATATTTGGTATACATCTCTAGGGGTTTCAGATTCACGTTTGTTCAAATCGAGTCCCTGCATTAATATTAGGGCTTTTTGTGGGAGCCTGAATTTTAACTTAGTGCAATATGAGGGAATTTCTTTAAAAGTCTTCTTCTCCCGAACCATCTCTTACAATGTTTTTATATTTTTTTATATTTTTGGTATACAACATTTCTAGGATGGTGGGGGTGGGGGGGGGGGGGGGGGGGGTGGGGGGGGGGGGCAGATTCAAGTATGTTTAAATCGGGTCCCTTGGTTAATATTTGGGCCCTCCATGGTAGCCCAGATTTTAACTTAGTGCAATATGAGAAAATTTCTTGCATAAATTGAAAAAAAACATTTTTCCACAACCTCTGATCAGAATCTTTTGATATTTGGTATACAGCATCCATGATGGGGTGGGGGTGGGGGATGAGGGGGGTAAGATACAGGTATGTTAAAATGAAGCCCCTTGGTTCATATTTTCATATTTGAACTTAATACAGGAGCTCGAATTTTTAACTTAGCATAATATGGGAAATGATCTCAAAAAATCTTCTTCTTCAGACTCACCAGTCAGAATGCTTTCATATTTGATATGCATGCAACATCTTTGCGGAGGGGGGGTGGGGGGGGCACATTCAAGTTTGTTCAAATCAGGTCCCTTGGTTAATATTTATTTGGTCTCGCTATGTTAGCCCAAATTTTAACTTTGTGCAATATGAGGGAATTTCTTTAAAAATCTTCTTCTTAAGATTCATCAGTCAGAATGCTTTCATATTTGGTATACAGCATCTCCAGGGGTGTGAGATTCAAGTCTGTTCAAATTGGGTCCCTAGGTTAATATTCGGGCTCCCTATGGTAACCCAAATTTTAACTTAGTGCAATATGAGGAATTTCTTTAAAAATCTTCTTCAGATACACCAGTCAGAATGCTTTCATATTTGGTAAACAACATCTCTGGGAGGGGGGGGGGGGGGGGGGGGTCAGATTCATGTCTGTTCAAATCGCATCAATGGGTTAATATTTGGGATTTTTATGGTAGCCTGAATTTTAACTTAGTGTAATATGAGGAAAATTCTTTAAAAGTCTTCTTCTCCCGAACCATCTCTTTCAAATGTTTTTATATTTTTGATGTACAACATTTCTGGAGGGGGGGGGGGGGGGGGGGGGGCAGATTCAAGTATGTTTAAATCGGGTCCCTTGGTTAATATTTGGACCCCCTTATGGTAGCCCAGATTTTAACTTAGTGCAATATGAGACAATTTCTTTAAAAATCTTCTTCTTCAGATCGACAGTCAGAATGCTTTCATATTTGGTATACATCTCTAGGGGTTTCAGATTCACGTTTGTTCAAATCGAGTCCCTGCATTAATGTTAGGGCTTTTTGTGGGAGCCTGAATTTTAACTTAGTGCAATATGAGGGAATTTTTTTAAAAGTCTTCTTCTCCCGAACCATCTCTTACAATGTTTTTATATTTTTTTATATTTTTGGTATACAACATTTCTAGGATGGTGGGGGGGGGGGGGGGGGGGGGGGGGGGGGCAGATTCAAGTATGTTTAAATCGGGTCCCTTGGTTAATATTTGGGCCCTCCATGGTAGCCCAGATTTTAACTTAGTGCAATATGAGAAAATTTCTTTAAAAATCTTCTTCTTCAGATCCACAGTCAGAATGCTTTCATATCATATTTGGTATACAACATCTCTAGGGGTTTCAGATTCACGTATGTTCAAATCGAGTCCCTGCATTAATATTAGGGCTTTTTATGGGAGCCTGAATTTTAACTTAGTGCAGTATGAGGGAATTTCTTAAAAATTCTTCTTCTCCAGAACCATCTCTTAGAATGTTTTGATATTTGGTATACAACATTTCTAGGGGGGAGGGGTTGGTGGGGGTGGGAGGGGGGCAGATTCAAGTTTGTTCAAATCGAGTCCCTTAGTTAATATTTGGGCTTTTTATGGGAGCTTGAATTTTAACTTTTGTGCAACATGAGGGAATTTCTTTAACAATCACTTTCTCCAGATCCACCAGTCAGAATTATTTTGTATTTGGTATACAACATCTCTGGAGGGGGGGGGGGGGGGGGGGGGGGGGGGGGGTAGAGATTCAAGTTTGTTCAAATTGGTCCCTGGGTTAATATTTGGGCTCCCTATGGTAGCCCAAATTTCAGCTTAGTGCAATATGAGGACATTTCTTTAAAAATCCTCTCCTTCAGGTCCCCCAGTCAGAATGCTTTCACATTTGGTATACAGCATCCTGGTGGTGGAAGGGAAGGGCTCAGACTCAAGTTAAGTTCCTAGGTTGATATTTGGAGTCCCAAGTTTTGCATTACTGGAAATCAGGGCATTATTTCTGTGGTAGCATCCCAGTACTAAAAAAACCATTTGGCATTGACAAACAACAAAGTTATAAATAATGAAATAACTTCACTCCCTGTAATGTTAATTAGCTGTATATGTTAATTAAATCCTTCTTTAAACAACTATTGTTAGGTGAGCACCTCAGGCCCCATGGGGCCTCTTGTTCTTAATACCCTAACTATGTTACTTTGAAATTCTTTAAGTGTGATTACAGGGTCGAATTAATGCGCATGTAAATAGAACTATTTCATAATAAAAATAAAGTCATGATGTCTGATTTTCCAACAAATTCAAAAGTAAAAATTGACAATGCAGGTAGTGTGAGTATTGCCTCGAATTAATGTGCATGTAAATAGAATTATTTCAAAATAAAAACAAATAGCCTACGCGATGTCTGATAAGCTCCGAGCCACAAACCTCAGACCTTGTTACCGTCACTCGTCAGTTCATCGCAATAACGAATATGTTACAATAGACACTACCCATAGACCAAAACCTACATCGTGAAACACGAGAATCTTATTTACTAAACTTGTGATCGTTAAAAGTTGCCTTGTTCAAGGCAACTTTTAACGATCACAGGTTTAGTAAATAAACCTCTCGTGTATCCACGACGGCACTGGATAAATAATCAATAAACCAGATAAACTCATTCCATCTTAGTTCAAATCGTAAATCTGTTTGTAATTTAAACAACGATTCACCCTGAACACCATCTGCTGCACACGTGAAACATCCAGAAAAATGAAGCGGCTTTTTAGTCAATCCGTTGATGAAGCAGTTACGAAACGGACGAAGTCATTGCAAATATTTCGCGTCGTGACGTCAGACGGTAACATTTGCCACTTGAGACGTAAACATAGAATATACTAAGCGAGCTCTCGTCCAATCAGAGGAGGATGATTTTAGTCTTATTGGAACAGTGGGTCACATGATAGGGTTTTGTTGAAATTAAAAAAAACAAACATTTTTTAACTACTCAATTTTCTATTACGCATGCAGATGCGACCCATCCGTTAAGTAAATATCTAAACTTTATAAGTAAACAGACTGAAAGAAATAGCAAACATAAAAAACACATTCAGCTCCCAGAGGTTTGAGAAGCACGATAAAAGTAAAAAATATACCTTTTGTGAAGAGCAGGGTGATGGGGTGCGTTAAGGAGGTTTTCAATGTGTCCGGTTATCCGTTTAGAAATTATAATTGTCCCCGCCCTCGGAACCTTTCTGTATGGTGGCTTCAGAAATTCCTGCCTTAGTGATTCTAGTTTAACTCTATCTCATTGTTAACTCATTCATTAATTCATTCACTACCCTTGTCAGGTGTTTTTAGACTGACGCCCCCTCGGGAAGTGAAGCAGTGTTTGTTTAGTATGGTAAACAAGTTCTGTTTCACTGGTAAAATAGCACCCAATCACTAATGCTTGGGATGCGAGTCCTCTAAAATAGGCAACATGGGGTATAAACGATTGACTTCCCTTGACTTTATCTCCATGTTGTGGTCATGATTAGCCATTGTGCCGAAGTATGTGACCTTAAACACCAATAGATAAATAAAAAAATACATTTAGACTGACGACCTCGTAGTCCGAAGTTTTGGCTGCAACCCCAAAATTCTTCCATATTTATGGTTTAAAATCTCCATGAATTGTGCCAAATTGCAATCAAAAAGTCGAAATTCTGGTAAATCAAATTCTGCCAATTTGAAGACTGAAATTTCGAGTCTTTCGTGACTGGAGTCTTGGAATTTCCAATTTCTGAATCTGGGCTGGATTGGATGCGCTTGACCCCCCACCCCCCCCACCCCCCCCCCCACCCTTCTCCCGTTCCCGTGTCCTCAAACAAAGCTGATTGTCGATGAGAAAATAGATTTTCAGTGTTGTGGAAATAAGAAAACAAATCGCCTACTACTATACTCTAGTAGTACATTAGAAGCATAAAGATCGTTGTCTGTCGATTCAGTATAATGGTATAAAATTATAATAGGATAAACTCTTGATCAGTCTCATTTCTCCCCGAGCATGTGGCTTTGTTTCAGAAAAGACTTCAAACTCATATTTTCTAAATAATGCTTTCTGTTTCAATAAGCCTGCCAACGAGAGAAATAACAGAAATGTAGGAAGTACGTATACCGCTCTGCGGATAGGAGGAAATGCGTATACCTTAGGGGTTCACTTTGAACAGATGCAAGTTGGAGTCAAGAGCCTTTTAATCGTCACTCCAGTACGATAAAACAGCAATTGAACTAACATCAGTGTCTCTATTAAAAGTTTAAAGAAATTCTGCAAATCAGTAAGTAGTTGCTGAGGGGTCCTGTAAACACTTTATTTCATCCACTGGATCGAAGTTTAGTAGAAAAGTGCTTGAGGAATACAAACGAAAATTCGTCACAATGGCCAAGTCCAGGTTGGCAAGGTCTTCAACGTGAGCAACACCTCCATGGAAACCACGGGAAGTGGAACAGTGCTTGCTAACTGCGGTAAACGAGGTCATGCTTTACTGGTAACATCGGACCTGTCACCAATGACTGCTTGGGGTAGAAGTAGACACACAGCTTAGGTATAAACCATTGGCTAAACTTGACTCCCTACCCACGTTAACCCTTTACCCAACGTAACGGCAAAAACCGGCCAGCGCTATTCTCAAAAATCGCCAATTAATTTTCATTATTTTTTTCATTTTTTGTCTCAAAAACATAGGTTATGACCCCTCATTGGAACGAGCTCGACAAGCTCGTTCCAATGAGGGGTCATAACCTATGTTTTTGAGACAAGAAATGAAAAAAATAAGTTATTCGAGAATTTTTTTTGCAAGTGTCGTCTGCTTTTCATGTTAGGTAAAGGGTTAAGGTCGTGAGAGCCATAGATTCTGAACGTGACTTTAAACATCAATATTATTTATTTATTGGTGTTTACGGTCACATATTTATGCACAATGGCTAATCATGACCGTAACCGTTTTACGGGTGGAGGAAGACGGAGTACCCGGAGAAAACCTTCGCGTAGTACGAAAAGCCTTAATGAGCGAAATATTTTTCTTAGAACAATGCTAGACCGCTAGCTCTGAAGTCACCAGTCATCTTCTGCAGGAAATCCAACCCTGTTCTGGGCTGTTTGTTTATCCACCCTTTGTTTCTGATTGAATCTTGGCGTTGGGTCGACAAATAATACAGGAGAAACAGCGCCTATGTGACTGATGGCCATAGGGTATGACGGACATTGTTCATGCACTTATTAATAGTGCCCGTCACGGGCAACCATAACCATCCCAAGGCAACTTTCACCATAAGATACCCTTCTAGTAAGAATGGATTTTTGTTAAAGTAATCATATCACAGAAAAAGAATATCTTCTGTATGTCTACCATCACTTGACATGCATTTGTTATGGTGGAGACCTTCGTCTGTTTGCCCGCCCGTACCAACATTTTCACTTGTATCTCAGCCACTGTTGCTCCGATTTGAATGATATTTGGTAATGTGATAGAGCATCATGGGGGAACGATACCCGAATAGCGTGAGTTTCTTCCATTCTTTTTTCCAGAGTTATGATACTTTTTCGACTCAGAAAATTCAAAATTCCTTTCGTCCAAACATTTTCCCGTGTAGCTCAGCTACAGCTGCTCCGTTTTGAATTATATTTGGTACAGTCATAGAGTAACATGGGGTAACGATACTTGCGTAGCGTTAGTTACTTCCACCCGTTTTCTACAGAGTTATGACCCTTCTTCGACTTGGAATTTCGATATTCCCTTCCGTACAAACATTTTTCCTTGTATCTCAGCCACTGCTACTCAGATTTGAATGATTTTGGGGTGGTGCAAGAGCATCATGTGATTGCAATACCCGTGTAGCGTGAGTTTCTTCCACACATTTTGTCCAGAGTTATGGCACCTTTTCACTCTTGACTTAGAAACTTGTTTGCGGTCGGGGGCATTAGCAGCGCTTTGCGATGCAGGCCTCTTGTTAATTACTGTAAATGTTTTGTTTTCTTTGATGCCTAGTATGGTAAAAAGAAATAAATCTTGAATCTTGCGCAGACAACCGTCTGTTTAATGTGACGCCCTTTATTTATTATTTATATATTGGTGTTTAAGCACAATGGCCAATCATGACCATGACAATTTTACGGGTGGAAGAAGCCGGAGTACCCTGCGAGAACCACATAGCAACGGCGAGCAACTTCAGCTCTCGAGCATATTAACTCCACACCAGCAGGGTTAGCATTGGTTGTGCAGTACGCCTTAGTACACAACGTAACCGTGCCCCCACGTGGGCAATGGGGGTGAAGTGTCTTGCTCAAGGACACAACGCGGTTGCCGCAGGTGGGATTCTAACCAAGGACCTCTTGGCTCTAGCCTGCACCTCTACCTACTTAGCCACCGCGCCCCGTGACGCCCTCTCAAAAAATAGATATATTCTTTCGTGCTCCCCTTATAGATATTCAAATCAATAAGTATTTCATTCTCTAAAGCATCGATAGGAGAAGGGCTGAGACGGTGAATAAGGAGAAGGTGAGAGCCGTCAGACCACCACCACAACCCTCAACCTGCGCCTCTTCACCAAAGAGGTCGGGAGGTGGAGGTCGCCCCATCTGAACCTGGGTCCCCAATCAGATCGGACCGAGCGAGCCTCAGCTCCACCCAGGACTCCAAGGATGGAAGCCAAGATGAAGACTCGGAGTGGGGCGACTCTATCGACTACCTGGACGGAAACGCGATCCAATCTTTCGGTAGCCTGACTAGATTTCAAGAGTACGCTCGACCAGTACAACGAATTCAGCAAAAACCACCACACTGAGACCGTTCGTAAGAAGATACTGGAGCAATATACTTACAGACAAATGGAGGCCATCAAAATATGCGACCAGCAGTTCCACAAATACCTGTAAAAGCGCCTCTAAGTCCCCGGATACTTCCTTCCTTTACCACGCAAAGCCATAAAGAAATTTAATCTACAGTTATCGAGGTCGAAAAGGCCTTGCTCCACAGCATCCTGCGCGCCTTCGGTGCGCAAAACCATTGATCTACAGCCAATAACAGCGTCGAATTCCTTACAAAAACTGAGTGGCGGCTTGAGAGTTTGGCTTGAACGCTAACTGTATTCTCCCAGGTCAGGCCTGACCAGATATTCAGAGAAGTGTAGCAGAGTTTCATAATACTGTTAAGGTAATGTTATGCTTTACACTGGCGTAATTCCCCATGGGAACTCCGGGAAGTGAAGCAGTGCTTGTCCTACTGTGACAAGCAAGCTCTGTTTTACTGGTATAATAGGACCCGATCACAAATGCCTGGGGTGGAAGTCCTCTAAAATGGGCAACATGGGTATAAACTATTGGCTGGACTTGATTTTATATTCATGTTGCGAGCACGATTAGTCATTGTCCAGAAATATGCTCTTAAACATAAATAAATAAATAAATCATAAATAAATAAATTAATAAATAAATAAATAGTGTACATTGACCAGCGTCTAGGGTACCGAGTCATCTAACGTTGTCAACATAATTACAAATAATTGGCTGGGCTTGACTTTATGTTTGTATTGTCGAAGTACTGTGACTATACTTCAATCAAAATAATTTAACTTTCTAATCGATTAAAATTCAATGGTAATCCGCTAAGTGTATTGTAAGAAAAATACAAATACTTCCTCCGCTTGGCTCCAAGGCAGGGGTACTATGCACCCGGCACATTAACCCTTTACCCAACCTAACGACCAAAAACAGCCAGCGCTATTCACAAAAATGCTATTTAATTTTCATTATTTTTCCATTCTTTGCCTCAAAAACATAGCTTA
This sequence comes from Pictodentalium vernedei, assembly GCA_031216915.1. NCBI lineage: Eukaryota > Metazoa > Mollusca > Scaphopoda > Dentaliida > Dentaliidae > Pictodentalium > Pictodentalium vernedei. The sequence continues at coordinate 339,991,380 of CM062292.1, read as the reverse complement.
TGACACCCTCGTTGGAACGAGCTCATTGAGCTCGTTCCGATGAGGGTCATAAGCTTCATCTTTGACGCAAAAATATTAATTATTCAATAATTTTGTTTACATGTGTATGTTTTCATGTTAGGTAAAGGGTTAACCCTTCACCCAACGTAACGGCCAAAACCGGCCAGCGCTATTCTCAAAAATCGCCAATTAATTTTCATTATTTTTTCATTTTTTGTCTCCAAAACATAGATTATGACACCTCGTTGGAACGAGCTCGTCGAGCTCGTTCCAATGAGGGATCATAACCTATGTTTTTGAGACAAAAGTGAAAAAATTGGTTATTCAAGAATTGTTTTTCAAGTGTCGTCTGCTTTTCATGTTAGGTAAAGGGTTAAAAAAAATATGTTATAACTTGGTTAATTTCACACCGACGGAGATATCAGCTCTCCGTAACTCTCGGTAACTTCACATCAGCCTTCGACTTTCGGTCTCCGGCTGTAAAGTTTTCCTCGACCTGATATCTCAGCCGATACGAAACTTGCCAAGTAATAACAGCTAATCATCCACATAACCCATCTCTAACATCTCGGAGACAATCAGGGGCGTACGTTTTGGGGGTTTTCCGTGGATTCAAGGGTCATGATCAATTTTTTAGCTTAACTTGACAAAGTCAAGATAAGCTATTGCCATCACACGTGCGGAAGTCTGTGAGTCCTTAAGTCTGTGAATCTGTTCACGTTTTCCTTTAGCACAGGCTACACACCGTAGTTTTTGTCCAATCGTCATGAAATTTCATAGGCAGATTTGAGGTCATGTCTAGATGAGAATGTCCCCTTTTGGTCGCGATCGGTCAACCGTGAGACAACCCGAGCCCCAAACCCGAAACTATTAGCACAGTCTACAGGTCGTGTTTATGAAGGGATTTCATTGTAACTTGGTAGGATGCCTCTGTATAATATCTAGATGAGAACGTCCCCTTTCAGTCATGTTCTGTTAACGGTAGTAGTATGTCTCGGGCTTTTGAGGGAACATTTGGATGACCCCGGTGGATGACCCCGGAAGTGACGTCATGTCACGTGACGTAGTGGCGCCATGTATGTTGTGTTGTCATGGTAACCCGCGTGAGCGGCCATGTTGTGACGTCATCTCCATAGTGATACGTGTTGTTAGTGCGCATGCGCAGCGCGTGTTGTTAGGGTGATACGTGTTTCCGTCGTCCATTTTGTATACTGGAGGCCGCCATCTTGGTTTCTATGGTAGCACGTGATTGCTATGTTACCCAATTGTTCTGTAATAAGACGGGGTATGTTTTGAGGGTATGTTCCTTTGTAGAAGAGTAAATCTAATTACCACAAACAACCCGACAATCTTTCCAAATCACCAAAATCCACCCGAACTTTTACTATTTCGAATTCTTCCAGAATTCTCTGTTTCTATCTATATATGTAATAGTTTTCCTCTACCTAGGCATGTTCCTTTGTTCCAGAGTATACTCCAGTAGCGTAGAAGAGCCTATTAGTTGGAACAGTTTACCTTATTATTACTATATTTAGCAATTTCTGGTCTATTCTTGTTAGTTCTGACCCTATTCCAAGTACTCTTGTTGTTTCATATATCTAGATTATAACTAACCAATCAGATTGCTTGATTTCCCATAGTCTGTATGCAGGGTTATCTACCTTGTGTATAACAAAAGCAGTCCCAAAGCCAATAAGCTATCGAGCAGTTACTGATAAGTCATTGCTCGAACGACTCTAAGCTCATCGAGCAAATGAGCTATCGAGCAATTGCTCGATCGAGTGACTCCTCGAACGACTCTTCGACTCATTTCAGTATTTGAGGATACCCATGACCCGGTATTGTATTATTTGAGGATACCTATACCAAATATCCCTTATAAGCTAAAGAGCCAATCGAGTAATTGCTCCATGAGCAATTGCTCGAACGACTCGAAGCTCATCGAGCAAATGAGCCTTAGAGCAACTGCTCGTTCGAGTGACTCCTCGAACGACTCTACGACTCATTTCAGAAAAAAAGGATTCTAGGGCCTAAAGGGATTCCGTAAGTAGGGCTTTTTCCCAAATAAGCCAAAGAGCCAAGAGAGTAATTGCTCCATGAGCAATTGCTCGAACGACTCGAAGCTCATCGAGCAAATGAGCCTTAGAGCAAATGCTCGATCGAGTGACTCCTCGAACGACTCTTAGACTCATTTCAGTATTGGAGATACTTGTTGGACTTTACATCCGGGTACTTCATGCTACATCCGGGTACTTCTGTTGGGAAAGGTATAAAAGGGGTGTTGGTACGAAAATAAATTCATTTGTGTTCTGACCGTCGTCGAGTGAAGACATGTTACCAATTCGTTGCAGATACTGTTCCAAGTTTTTTTCAAGATCGGATAATGCTCGAAGACACGAGAAGAACCATCATCGGCTCCACTGCAGATATTGTGATAAAGAATTCTCCAGGAGCTTCACACGTAAGAGGCATGAAGAACATTACTGTCCAAGAAGAACAGAAGAGGAGAGAGATACTGGACTGACTGACCAGAATAAAGCACTTTTAGAATTTTTACGGGATGCTGACAAGGTGGAAATCGATGCCGTTCTACGTGCTGCTGATGAAGATTTGATTACCTGTTTATGTAAATGTGCTACCAACATCCTCGAAGATAAGATACCACTGAATTTAGCTGAATTTGATGACCTGCGAAAATACGAACATGTATTGAAGCTGCTAGCAGATGATGGAATTTCTCCAGATATAAAAAGATGTATATTGCGAAAGAGTTGCTTTCTCTCGGCGCTTATCAACCCAGTCCTAGCTCTGAAAAAAGTATAAAAGGAGTGTTGGTGTGAAAATAAATTCATTTGTTCTACGACCACGAAAGAGTGAAGACATGGCGATACATAACTGCGAGTACTGTGGAAAAACATTTTCTCGAAAATTTAACATGAAGAGGCACAAAGAAGAAGTTTGCCCAAACCGACAAACGGAAAAACCGAGCAACACTACAAGATTAGAAAGAAATCTAGATACACTGCGAATCCTATCTGATGCGGATCGATATGAAGCCAAGACTATGCTGAAGATGGCTAGTGATGATTTGATACAATGTATATGTGATTGTGCTTCAAACATCTTGACGGGCGCAGTACCTATAACCAAATCTGAGAGAGCTAAGCTGATTCCACACAAGTACGAAATAAGGAAAATTGCCTCACCAACGAGAGAACTATCTTATCGGAAAAGAAGACGGATCATACAGAAAGGAGGATTTTTAGGAAAGTTGATCAAACCCGTCATCAATGCACTGTCCGATATCCTATAAAAGGGTCGTGCTCATAAGAAATTTGCTATTTGTAATCTGACCTTCGAAGAGAGCGGACACAATGCAATCCAGCTGTGCACCAAAACACTGGTCAAGAGATTCGGACTCTGATGAATCGTCGGAACTATCAGAAGATATGGAATATGAAGAAGAAGAAGAAGACGAAGAAGAAGACGTTTCTATGATGGAAGGTATCGTTCAAAGTGCCTTTGACAAATACCAAAACGATTTTGACAACCTCATGAACAAATATATCGAAGATGGAATGGATAGTGAAGATGCAGTTGAAACACCATATAGAGCACTTCAAAAGAATGTTAGAGAAGCCATTAGTGAGAAATACATTCATACCTTTGTGTACATTCGAAATTTTTGCAACGACGCAATTCACAAGAAAATTCAAGAAACTGCCAAGCGTCTTCGTGAAGAAGAGGACTTTGACTTTGAAGAATCCCAGAAATATGCATTGGAAAAGCGAAGATTTCTGTTCGACAACCTTATGACAAACTACTCATTCCGAGTAGATGATGATGATGAAGAAGAAGAAGACGATTAGAAAAGTATAAAAGGAGTGTTGGTATAAAAATAAATTCATTTCCGTTTTGAACGTCGAAGAGTGAAGATGTCTGTGTCAACAACAGTGCTCAGATTCAAAGATGACTTACATATACAGATCTTCAAGAATGATGCTGGATTAAAGCTGACATCCCAGGAACTGACCCAAGTGAATCGTGTGGTAAATGCAGCCAAGAGAAAAAATCTAGACATGGATGCTGATGGAAAGAAACAAAGATGTGTGGATACTGGCCGATCAGTAAACAAAAGAATAAAGACAGAAGAACTGACTCCCAATATAAACAGGAACGAAGTTACTACTGCGAACAAAGTTTCTACAGAAACAAAGAAAGATGTTTCCATTAAGAACGAAGTTTCTACAGAAGACAAGAAAAAGATGCCAGCTCCCACAAAGAAAGAAGTCTCCACTAAGAACGAAGTTTCTACTGGAGTCAAGAAAAAGATGCCAGCTCCCATAAAGAATGAAGTTACCACTAAGAACGAAGTTTCGACTGAAGTCAAGAAAGATGTTTCCACTCAAACCACGAATGAAGTTACTACTGAAGATACGAAGGATGTTTCCACTCAAACCACAAATGAAGTTACTACTAAGAAGACTGAAGTTACTACTATGAAACAGCTAGAGAAAGAGGAACCAAAAGATGCCAGCCAGGAAATTAAAGCAACCAACAAAGCCAAGTTATCAAATGAGAGAATGTGTTTTATCAAGAACCTAGCCATGCGATGGGAAGAAGCTCCAACCCACAAGAAGATGAAATGGTTAGCCCATGCAAGAAGAACTACAAAGAGAAATGCATTGAGACATTGAATTGTATACTTGAATAAAAATGAAATGTTATATATATTGTTGTTTGTTTTTTATCTACTACCCCAACAGAAGTACCCGAATGTAGCATGAAGTACCCGGATGTAAAGTCCAACAAGTATCCCCAATACTGAAATGAGTCTAAGAGTCGTTCGAGGAGTCACTCGATCGAGCATTTGCTCTAAGGCTCATTTGCTCGATGAGCTTCGAGTCGTTCGAGCAATTGCTCATGGAGCAATTACTCTCTTGGCTCTTTGGCTTATTTGGGAAAAAACCCTACTTACGGAATCCCTTTAGGCCCTAGAATCCCTTTTTTCTGAAATGAGTCGTAGAGTCGTTCGAGGAGTCACTCGAACGAGCAGTTGCTCTAAGGCTCATTTGCTCGATGAGCTTCGAGTCGTTCGAGCAATTGCTCATGGAGCAATTACTCGATTGGCTCTTTAGCTTATAAGGGATATTTGGTATAGGTATCCTCAAATAATACAATACCGGGTCATGGGTATCCTCAAATACTGAAATGAGTCGAAGAGTCGTTCGAGGAGTCACTCGATCGAGCAATTGCTCGATAGCTCATTTGCTCGATGGGCTTAGAGTCGTTCGAGCAATGACTTATCAGTAACTGCTCGATAGCTTATTGGCTTTGGGACTGCTTTTGTTATACACAAGGGAGATAACCCTGCATACAGACTATGGGAAATCAAGCAATCTGATTGGTTAGTTATAATCTAGATATATGAAACAACAAGAGTACTTGGAATAGGGTCAGAACTAACAAGAATAGACCAGAAATTGCTAAATATAGTAATAATAAGGTAAACTGTTCCAACTAATAGGCTCTTCTACGCTACTGGAGTATACTCTGGAACAAAGGAACATGCCTAGGTAGAGGAAAACTATTACATATATAGATAGAAACAGAGAATTCTGAAAGAATTCGAAATAGTAAAAGTTCGGGTGGATTTTGGTGATTTGGAAAGATTGTCGGGTTGTTTGTGGTAATTAGATTTACTCTTCTACAAAGGAACATACCCTCAAAACATACCCCGTCTTATTACAGAACAATTGGGTAACATAGCAATCACGTGCTACCATAGAAACCAAGATGGCGGCCTCCAGTATACAAAATGGACGACGGAAACACGTATCACCCTAACAACACGCGCTGCGCATGCGCACTAACAACACGTATCACTATGGAGATGACGTCACAACATGGCCGCTCACGCGGGTTACCATGACAACACAACATGGCGCCACTACGTCACGTGACATCACGTCACTTCCGGGGTCATCCACCGGGGTCATCCAAATGTTCCCTCAAAAGCCCGAGACATACTACTAACGGTGAAGGCTGCCCAAGCCCGAATCCCCAAAACTGTTAGCACAGTCTACAGATCATATTTAATATGGAGGGATTTTATTGTAACATGGTTGGATGACTCCGTATGATGTCTAGATGATAACTTCCCCATTTGGTCGCGATCTATCAACCGTGTCGACTGCACGAGCCCAAAACCCGAAAACCTTTAGCACAGTCTACAGGTCGTATTTATGGAGGGAATTCACTGTAACTTGGAAGGTTGACTCCATATAATGTCTAGACGAGAACGTCCCCTTTTGGTCGCAATTGGTCAACTGTGACAGCTACAGGGGCCAGAAGCCCGAAAACCTTTAGCACAGTGTACAGGTCATATTTATGAAGGGATTTCATTGTAACTTGGTAGGATGACTCCAGATAATGTCTAGATGAGAACGTCCCCATTTGGTCGCGATCATTCAGCCGCGACGACTGCACGAGCCCAAAACCCGACAATCTTTAGCATAGTCTACAGGTCATATTTATGGAGGGATTTCATTGTAACTTGGTAGGTTGACTCCATATTATGCCTAGATGATAACGTCCCATTTTGGTCGCGATTGGTCAACTGTGACGGCTACAGTTTCCCGAAGTCCGAAAACCTTTAGCACAGTCTACAGATCATATTTATGAAGGGATTTCAGTGTAACTTGGTAGGATGACTCCAGATAATGCCTAGATGAGAATGTCCCCTTTTGGTGGCGACCATTCAACCACGGCTACCCGAGCCCAAAACCCGAAAACCTTTAGCACAGACTACAGGTCATATTTATGAAGAGATTTCATTCTAACTTGGTAGGATGACTCAGTGAAATGTCTAGATGATTGGTTGCGATTGGTCAACCATGATGGAGACACAGGCCCGAAGCCCAAAAACCTTTAGCACAGTCTACAGGCCATATTTATTTGTAACTTGAACGGATGACTCGTTTTGGAATAATTTCACTGTAGCTTGGTAACTTTTGTTGACATACATTAACTGTGAGGGCCACATAAATTAACTGTGAGGGCCACATTAACCCATCGCTCAATTCTTTAGTACAGTCTACACCTCATATTATTTTTATTGAAAACATAGAATACAGGGAACAGAAATTATCGTATTCCCAATTATCACAATTCTTGTCTTATTTCATAATCCTTTCATAAACATTGAACATTATCCTTTTCGTCGAACACAACACACAAACAAGTAAAGCTACAGTGTCATTGACACTTTCATTTTTTCAGTCCAGGGATGTTTATTTTCAATTAACTCTTTATTAAACGTAATAAGAAAAAACAACGAGGGCATTTTACAGTGGAAATGAATCAACGACCGAGTTGGAAGTTTTTAAGTGTTTCACAAGCGGCATAGGCGCGAGTCAAATATAGGAAAAATTCTAACAAGTGTCGTTGATTCTTGTCCCTTCGTACTCTACCTGAGTTATGTTCAGTATTTATACCACGAATAGAGTTAATTCAACTGAACTTGAACGAAGCTTTGATTTTTTAAGAAAACTATTACCTTCGGGGTTCTGTTTACTTTTTTGCGCAACACTGTTTTACGTCGAAGCATTTCATTCACGCCATAACACCAATCAGAAGTGTACTGGCCAAAAAGTACACTTCCACGCGTGGTTTATCTAGCACATTCTTCAATGTCTGTATTGCATCGTGTAAATAGAGATTTTCAGGACAGTAAAGTGATCTGGTTTGTCGTATTCCGTCGAGATGATTAGGTCATATCGCCGGACCTCGTCAACGAGAGAGAATGTGACAAACCAGATCATTTCGGCCATAATGATCCGTTTATTATATGCCGTTAAGGAAATTCACCTTTCACACGTGAAATCAATATAAAATTGGTTAAGAATAATATTAGAAATTCACATTGTTCGATAGTGTTTATGCACACAAATGAAGCGTACCAAGAAACTGTTGGTAACCTCTGCGGACTCGATTGACGTTCTCCTGTGCCGTTCTCGTTCTGAGACCAAACATCTTATCCGGAAAATGAAAACCAGTCGGTGTGATCCGGAGATCTGGATTCGGTGAGTGAAAACATGGCGTATCATTGATAAGTATATAATAAAGTTGTATACAGACGACAATCGTGGGATAATATTATTTTATTTTTTTTTTAAAGTTTCATAGGTTCAAAAAATCTTTTTTTGCCACTGTCGTCGGCTGGTCGCGTTGGGGGACGGTTAAAGCCTGCTTCCTTCGGCAACACGGGCTTATTCTTTTTGTCTTGGCACCTTAGCACAATAGAGACGATATAAACGTCTCTGAAGACAATATAAATAACGATTTTTACAATACGTCACCTCGCATTTTAAACACTCTGCTAGCTTGCCAGTAGTTAGGCTGGAGAAAACAAGCTTCACTGGTCTTTGAAGGCATCCACTCACTCAGTCAACATCTACAAGAAAGTTTGGTTTTAATCAAAAGAATAACGTCCGTCGGTATGGAGTCCTCAATTGTCGCCGTGGTTTTTCTTGCAGTCATTTCCTTCTGCAGACCAGAGCGGGCTATGCATTTCCAGACATGTAACCACAGAAAAATCATTTCTCCTCCCCTGAAGACAATAGGTGCTAGATCAAAAATACAGTGTGCTGAAGACTGCTTGAATGATGAGTTTTGCACATCGACAAATTACGAAAAAACAAATCAGACATGTACCTTTTTTAACAGCGACTTTTCGGGGAAAACTTGTGATGATTTTGCTTCAGCGACAGAAGACACAGCATTGCTACGAATGGTAAGTAATATATAGTTTGTTGCTTCTGTGTTTCAGGGTTGGCTTTAAATCCTTCAGTGGAAAAGCCTTCTATGAAAATAGGTTCTTCTGATAAAAGTCTTGCCAAACATTTGACAAACTTGGACAAAACCCCGGCAATATTTTTGCCTTATATACATATCAGTAGTGGTCCAAGTACCTTAGTGGGGTGGTAGGAATACAATAGACAAAACTATGTTGGGCGCTCACGCACCTCTACATCAAACAAAATGCACCTTTTCGTCGCCAAATTTAACCCTTTACTGCCACGCCCATCTTAGCCACCTTAGCCATAAATGGAGGACCTTTATGTACACCTGTATGCGGGGAAGTTTAATAAAATTTATGACATACTTGAAACTCTATCATTTGATTAAACGTTGGAAAGGGCTCTCTGAGCCCTTTCCAACAATTAATCAGATTGCAGGTTTGATCTGTGCATACCAGAACGTACATATAATCATCATAAAATAGGTGTCAATACTCGTTTTCGGCAGCGTAAGTGTTAATTAATTTGGAGTTAGTGAACAATAGGATATTTTACGGCTTCCGGAAAATAAATTGAGTATGCATTCAGACATTTTTTTTTAAACTATCACATGTTGTATTAAATAACAAAATACAGATCAGGGGCCAATACTATAAAACTTTTACAATTTTATTTTCTAGATTTGTATTTTCTATTTATGACTTTAAGTGGGTTAAAATAAACCATTGGCATTTTCAAAGATCAGGCAATTTACCATTTGATAAATTGCTATATCTTTTAAAATGCTAATGATTCATATAAAATAAAATTCTAGAAAATACAGTGGTAAAGGTTTTGAAGGTATTGGCTCCAGATTCGCACTTGGACGTATTCGCATTCTCAGTTTGAAAACGGTCTATTTTACGGTTTCCGGATGATAACATGAACATACGCTCGGATTTTTTCTGTACAATTTTACGTATTGTATAAAATGACAAAATACAGATAAAGCTCGCATTTGGCAATGTTCGATTGTTCCGTTCTAGGGTTATTCCCCTTGTTGGCCGTTTTTGCATTCTCTGTACTGGAGTTATTCCCCTTCAATTTGTGGACAGTTGCAAATTATATTGTTTTGAGTCAAAATTTTTCTTCATAAAGGTTTATAGTGAAACGGAGGCATTAGTGTCCCATGAATATAAATGACGGGCTGCCTTAATAGTGAGGCTGAGTGGTAGGTTAACCCTTTACCTAACGTAACGGCAAAAACCGGCCAGCGCTATTCTCAAAAATCGCCTATTAATTTTCATTATTTTTTTCATTTTTTGTCTCAAAAACATAGGTTGTGATCCCTCTTTGGAATGAGCCGAAACCGGCCAGTACTATTCACAAAAATTGCCAATTTTCATTATTTTTTTTCATTTTTTGTCTCAAAAACATAGGTTGTGATCCCTCTTTGGAATGAGCCTTTAGCAAAGTCTGCAAGTTATATTTATGAAGGTATTTCATTGTAACTTGGTAGGATGACTCATTTTGGAATGATTTTACTATAACTTGGTAACTTTGTTTAACATACGAGCTCGTTCCAACGAGGGGTCATAACCTATGTTTTTGAGACAAAAAATGAAAAAAAATAGTTATTCAAGAATTATTTTTGCAAGTGTCGTCTGCTTTTCATGTTAGGTAAAGGGTTAATTGGAAGATGGACATGGACGTGACAACTGTTACTTATTCCCAGTTGCCTATTCGATATCAGCCGATTTTATTTATTTAAGGAACTCAGAATTAGTAACGGTTGTCACGTCCCCAAGATGGGCATCTATGACGAATTGACAATGGGGTGCGGGGCATCGCCATCCTAGGCGGATTCTATTTGTTTGTTTGTTTGTGTGTGTGTGGGGGGGGGGGGGGGGGGGGTGGGGGGGATTTGTTTTACCTTCGGAAGTATTTCGAACGGAGGTGTATTAGTGTTCAACCGATGATCGGAACCGGCCACCACAATCGGCCGATTCAGTGTAGGCAATCGGATGACAACGGCAACGGCTCTTGGAACATCGATTTAACAGATTGTTGCTAAGCATTTTGTGATGATTCATAAACCGCATTTTATTATCTTCTGCAATTGTTCAATTGTTAATGTAAAATGATGTCAATAAAACCATTCAATAAAGTTAAAAAAACCCACCACAGTGTGTATTTTTAATCTCTCTAGAAGCCCCTTAACGGGATATACAAGTTAAACAACATGTAACGCTTACAACTGAGCGCACTTGCGGCAATCGCCAGTTCATACCGCAAAAGTGAAGGTTGCACTCCATCGATTCAGGTCGCATTAAAAATTACCAGTTGCGCGCACTTGGGTGGTAAACGTAGCTCTGAGGGCCACGTTTACCGCCCAAGTGTGCGCGACTGGTAATTTTACTGGATCTGAGTCAACGGAGATTAACACTGTGAAATATGCTCAATTTAACCCTTTACCTAACCTGAAAAGTAGACGACACTTGCAAAAATAATTCTTGAATAACTAATTTTTTGTCTCAACGAGGTGTCATAACCTATGTTTTTGAGACAAAAAATGAAAAAAATAATGAAAATTAATTGGCGATTTTTGAGAATAGCGCTGGCCGGGTTTTCCCGTTACGTTAGGTAAAGGGTTAATGTAGTTCTTTCGAGTCTCGACTTATCTAGTAGTGAACAGACTGTAAACACTGTAAAATATGTTCAATTTAATGTAGTTCTTTGCGAGCCTCGACTTGTCTAGTGGTACACGGTATTACAATCGGAATCGGCATCGAAATCGATCGATTGTGAGCTCAAATAACCAGTAATCGATCAGCGGCCAATTTTGGTAATCGGTTGAACACTAAGGTGTATTGGGCGTGACTCGTTCTGTGTTCACTGACCAACAATAATTAAAATAAACAGCAAGGTGAAATTATTTGTATCCCTATCTTTATATACACGGCGGTTCCCAAGAATAAGTTCCGGACAGAGGTGTTTTTTTTCAATGCTGCAGTAAGGTCTGATGTAAAGTTTCTTTTCTTACTGGTCCGTTACTTAACCCCCTGCACACTGATGTCAAAATCTCAAAATTTTAGGCTGCTAATTTTTCCCATGATGCAACTAGAAATTTAATCAATTCAATCTTGTTTGACAGAGTTCAATGAACTCTGTCAAACAAGACTGAATTGATTAAATTTCTAGTTGCATTATGGGAATAATGGCTACTTGAAATATTGGTATTTTGACATCAGAGTGCAGGGGGTTAATTATGTTAGAGCGATCATTTGAAACATGTATATCCTTTCAGTGTATAATATGTTGTTTTGTTCATGAATAACTTGTGAAGAGATAGGAGATATTGGAATTTTGAGTTCGGCAGTATACCTTGGTATCGGTTGGATATTCGGTATCTGACTTGACTGAGATTTGCTGCTACTACCAAAGGGAAATTTTCACTGGTCAGGAAAATACATAATACGTTCTTCTTGTATCATTCTGCCAGTCGGCTTAACAGTTGTATTCTTTTACGAAAACAAATCATATCAACAGTAATTTTGTGACTTGCTCTGAACACACCTTAACCTTTAAAGGCCTCTTACAGGCGTATGCAATCTCAGAGCATGTACCCTGACCATGCCATCTTCATGAGATACTGCTTTCAATAGTCAAAGCACATAGGCAGTGATTTCTAGATAAGTCTTGGCTGCCTATTAAGGCAGCCAAGACTTGGCTAGAAATCACAGCTAAGCAGCTGCATATGTGCCAGTTGTAGTCTAGTGAGTGTTCGGGTCAATTACCCAGGCCCCTTAAGGTTAACAAACCTAAAAAGAAAATCAGTTACTTCTTTTATGAAAATGAACTCTTCAGCTGCTATCAAAAAAAGTCTGGGCGGGGCCTTATAAAAGAATGCAGAAAAATTTGAAAACTCAGGCAGTTTCAGTATTCAATGATTGGTTCGAACCGGGTTTTCGATATACTCATGATATCGGTATCGTTTTTTTCGGTATATTGCCCATCTCTGAATCTGTGTGCAATTTATTCGTGAGCGTCCAAACTCGGATAAAAGCTCATTAATGTTGTTTTAGTATTTAAATCAATGCCATAACGTAATTGCCAAAACCGACCAGCTATATTCACAAATATCACCATTCAAATTTTATTAACTTTTCCTCAATTTTGCAGTGAAAACATCGTCGAGCTCGTTCCAATAAAGGGTCAAAAGCTGTGTTTTGGGGAAAAATAAAAATGTTTAGTTCAGGAATGTTTTTAATAACGGTCCGATATTCGTGTTAAGTAAGGGGTTAAACACAGATATTAACGGTGTGACTATAGAGTGTAGGAAAGAATAATTTACTAACTAAATAGTGTCTGGAGGGGTGAAGAATTTACAGAACACACATTTACAACTTCCGAAAAAAAGGTACAAGCAAAATTTCAGCTCATGAACTACCGAGTACTTCCCTTAGTTCCAAAAGCCGAAAGTTACAAGTGCTCCGTATGTGTTTGTTCTACACAGTAATACTTTAGAATCATGGCATCATGGGCGTCGCCGGGATTTCCCAAAGGGGCTTCGACTTTGGTGAAAGAGGTATACCGGGGGTACACTTGGCAGATGCATCCGGCATCTGCCAAGTGTACCCCCGGTGTACTCCGGGCGGGTGGGATGCCCCTGGAAGCCCTAGTAGGGGATCCGGGGGCATCCCTCTCCCAGGAACATGGTTGGCTTAACTTGACAAAGTCAAGATAAGCTATTGTCATCACGCGTGCGGAAGTCTGTGAGTCTGTTCACATTTCTTAGGAACAAGCTACACCCCGCAGTCCTTGTCCGATCATCACGAAATATCATATGCGGATTTGAGGTCACGTCTTGATGAGAAAGTCCCGTTTTGGTCGCAATCGGTCAAGTGTGACGGCTGCGCGAGCTCGAATCCCGAAAACCTTTAGTACAGTCTACAGGTCGTATTTACGAAGGGATTTCATTGTAACTTGGTAGAATAACTCTGTATAATGTCTAGATGAGAACATCCCCTTTTGGTCGCGATCGGTCAAAAGTGACGGTTGCGCGAGCCCGAAACCCGAAAACCTTTAGCATAGTCTACAGGTTGTATTTATGAAGGGATTTATTTGTAACTAAGCAGGATGACTTCAGGTAATGTCTACATGAGAACCTCACATTTTGATACCGATCGGTTAACCGTGACGACTACGCGAACCCTTAGCCCTAAAACTTTTAGCACAGTCTACAGGTCGTATTTATGAAGGGATTTTGTTGTAACTTCGATGACTCTCTATAATGTCTAGATGAGAATAAACCTTTTTGGTCGAGTTCAGTCAACCGTGAGCACGTTACCTAGATTACTTTAGCACAGTCTACAGCTTGCATTTACTATGGGATTTCATTGCAAATTTGTAGGACGGCTCAGTATAATATCGAGATGAGAACGTCCTATTTTGGCCGTGATCGGTCAACCGTGAGACACGTGACCTAGATTTGTTTAGCACAATCTATAGGTCGTATTTCTGAAGCGATTTCATTGTAACTTTGTCGGATAACTCGGTATGTTGTTAGGTGAAACTATCCTATTTTAGTAACGATCTGTCACCCGTTACCGCCGCATGATCACGTGACGCTAGATTCCTTTAGCACCATTGAAGGTTGTTTTTTATGAAGGATTTCATTGTAACTTGGTAGGATAACTTGGTATGATATCTACATCACACTCTCATATTTTGGTCATGATCGGTCAACCGTGACCGCCGAACTGTCTCATGACCTAGATTCCTTTAGCAAAGTCTGCGACACGGTTTAGTTCAACATGTATGTGGTCCTAATAAACTGACATTTACAAGTGCTTTCAACAGTACATATCATATGATATTAGGTGCCCTGTAGGGCAGGGCACTCCACACAGGAAGATAAATGAATATATTCTAAATAGAATTGTTGAATTTACAAGGACACCCTGACCTCCTTTTGCATGGGTAGCAGGGCATATGAACCGGGATGGAAGTTGTATAAGACCATGATATATCGGGTGCTCAGCGTGCCCCAGCAGTTCAGCTCTATTCTGTTAGGCAGGGCAACATTCTGGCAAATAATTCCTTGACAGGGCAGTAGTTGCGTGGGCCGCGGACCGTGGTAACCGGGCAGAGGATGGGCACCGCAGGCCATGTGAGCAGGAAATCTGAATAGTTTTTTTTTTTTTGGGGGGGGGGGGGTGATATCCCCACCCATCCCACCCCACCCCAGGATTTACTCCCTGCGAGTTATATTTATGATCGGATTTCATTGTAACATGGTAGGATGACTCGTTTTGGAATAATTTTACTGGTAACTTTGGTTGACATACATTAACTGTGATGACCACATTAACCCAGGCCTCGATTCTTTGGACAGTCTACACCTGAAATTATTCTTATTGAAAACAGAGCATATAGTGAACATAAATTTACATATTCTCAATTATCACAATTCTTGTCTTATTTCACAATCCTTTCATAAACATTGAACAGTATCCTTTTCATCAAACATTACACACAGTCAAGTTAAGCTGCATTGTCATTGGCACGTTCATTTAATTTAGTATCAAATGGAGCTCTCTGGTGGCCTTTTGTGGGATTTATTTAAATTGTCAATTCTTGAAAAAAAAACGTAAAATGGATTTCGTTGACACCCCTCCTCCCGGTGACACCTATGGGCATGAAAGTGAAATCATGACATGGAGTAACAGAATAGGGTTGGGAGCAGTCACAACACTGAGTCTCGACTCTCCCATACATAACTGTACACACATAACACAACTCTATAACTTGAATACACACAATATTTAGACTCT